>QEPC01012438.1:1454119-1503114 GCA_003113815.1 Sphenodon punctatus
AAAAATCATCATTAGATGTGGATGCACTCGCCAGCTACTGACCTGTCTCTAACCTTCCCTTTTTAGGGAAGGTTATTGAGCGGGCGGTGGCGATCCAGCTCCAGGCGCATCTGGACGGCATCGGTTTCCTGGACCCTTTTCAATCTGGGTTCCGTCCTGGCTATAGCACTAAGACAGCGTCGGTGGCCTTGGTCGACGATCTCCCAACCCTGTTTTGGGAGATGGATGCAGGATGTTCTACATTTCTTATCCTGCTAGATCTCTCGGCCACTTTTGATACCGTGGACCATGGGCTGCTGTTGAGATGGCTGCGTGACCTGGGGGGTCTGGACGGGACTGTTCTTGAATGGCTCTGCTCATTCCTCTCGGGGAAACGCCAACGGGTGGTGTTGGGTGCTGAAACATCTTGCCCCCCGCCTTGTCCTGTGGCATCCTGCAGGGTTCCATCCTGTCTCCTTTATTGTTTAATGTATATATGCAGCCCTTGGGGGCGGTTATGAGAGGGTCGGGGTGCGATGTCACCAATATGCTGATGATACTCAGCTGTACCTCTCTTTTTCAGCTGACCCAGGTCCTGCTGTCCTGTTGCTATCCCAGTGTCTGGAGGCCGTGGCGGAGTGGATGTGGCAGAGCAAACTGAAGCTCAACCCCGATAAGACGGAGGTGATGGTGGTGGGGAGGTTGAGGGAGGTGTTGGCCCCCGATTGGGGGTGGGTGGGTTTCTCCCTCCTATAGCTCAGTAGTTCCGGAGTCTGGAGGTGGTGTTGGACTCGGATCTCTGCCTGAATCGACAGGTGGAGGTGGTGGCGAAGGCCGCCTTCCGCCAGTTGTATCTAATGCGGAGGCTGCGTCCATACGTCTCCGGGCCGGTCCTGGCCTCCCTCATCCATGCCTTCGTTACCTCGAGGCTGGACTACTGTAATACGCTCTACACGGGGCTGCCCTTGTTCCTGGTCCGGAGGCTGCAGCTAGTGCAGAATGTGGTGGCCCGGCTCCTGATGGGGACGGGTCGTTGGGAGCATATAACACCTGTGCTCCGGACTCTGCATTGGTTGCCAATAGCATGCCAAGCCAGGTTCAAGGTATTGGTATTGATCTATAAGGCCCTTCACGGTCTGGGCCCCTTGTACCTCAGGGACCGCCTCACCCTCCGTGTCCGAGCGGCTCTTTCGGTCTGCCGGGGATGCCTTCTTTGAGGTCCTCCGTGTTAAGCGGGGGGCCACAATGGAGAGGGCATTCTCGGTGGCTGGGCTGCGTCTTTCTTTGGAATTCCCTCCCAGAGGAAGCTCACCTGGCCCCGAGCCTTTTGACATTCTGGTGGGCTTGTAAAACCTGGCTGTTCGCCCAGGGCTTTGGGGAGGAGGGTGGGTTAGAGTTCTAACACTTCCCTTCCTTTTATTTCTATTTTATTTTTCCCAACCCTGTTTTGGGTTATATTATTGTGCTTTTAAGGGTTTTTAAAAATTGTTATTTTTATGAATGTTTTATTGAATTGTACGTCGCCCCGGGATGCCGTAGGCATGGGGGGGCGACTAACAATTGTTTAAAATAAAATAAATAAATAAATAAATAAATATAAATGAGAGCTTCTATCCCTTTATGAACTTGGGATGCTGGATTATTCACCCAGGGGTGGAGTTTATTGGCCAAGGGAACGAGGCTTGTCTCTACTCTCTCTTTGGCTACTTGAAACATTGGGAGGTATGAACTCATATCCCTGCCAGGGCCAAGGAGAAGGGGCAAAGCTACATGGATACATTCAAATAAGGTTGGAAGGATCTGCAATTTTCTGATTCCAAATCATATACAAAGATTTGCTTCCATTAATAGTCTTCCAATTCCATTTAAACCAAGAACTCCACTTTGTAATAAGTTTTATACTTGCTGGTATGATTAATTCAAGTCAGAATTTTTAATTTTTTAAAATTCACTCGTTCAATCAAATAACACGGCTAGCAGCATGTGACTACAACCAAACGATGATGTTACAAAAATATAAAATGGACATGTATTGAACCAATAAATAGTCAAAATAGAGTTAATGAAGGCATTTGGCAATCTGCTTGCAAAGTTCACAAATGAAAGTCACAAATTGGATCAGCATGTTGAATCGGAATATGCAAATCTAAAAAACTGACAGATATTCAAGTTACCTGGAATATTTGTTTCAGCCCTGCTTTTAATAAAGACTGGCCTACTCTTTCCCTTTCCTGGCATTTGTTGTGGTCTCTGTAGCTTTCATTAAGGCCAAGATATTTGTAATGACTCAAGTAGCATTTTGGAGCCTCAGGTAGCAGCAGCCCATGAGACATGCTCAGAGCTTCTGACCGTAGAGTCTCAAAAATCATAAGTCAGATCTGCAAAAATGAAACTGGCTTTCATTCATGAGATTTTTTTTAAAGTGGTTCTTTCATTTGCCATTTAGTTTGTAAGTCTTAAAGCAGGGGTGGTGAACCTCAGGCATGGGGACGAAATGTGGCCTATGGCAAGTTTTTATGTGGCCCCTTTCCAGTTCCTGGAATTGGCCTTTCGTCCACTTCAAGTGCTGAAAGACTGAGCTCAGGATAAGGAAGCAGAGATAAGTGCATGCACACAAGGAAAGGCGGCAGATCCACAGCACAAATTCATGATCTAGGCCCACCTTTTTTTGAGCACCCCCAGGGGTGTAGCTAGGTGGGAATGGGCTCAGGTGCACAGGATGGAATCTACTCTAGTGTGCGTATGCATGGGGGTGTGTGGGGGGGGAGGGGCACATGTATGTGGGGCCCCCAGGCATGTTGGGCCCCATGCAGCTGCACCTATTATAGCTATGCTCATGAGCGCACCTCTTAAGTATCTTTGCCCCCAACATCTATGTGGCCCTCAGAGAGAAGAGGTTCCCTATTCCTGTCTTAAATGCAAACCATGGTAATATTTTCCAGTTGTTTATGCATCCATAAGAGCTAAAAACATACTTTTTTAAAAGAAGGAAAAAAAAGTCAACTGAGATTCTCAGGACTTTATCAGAAGTTTCACAATTTTAGGATTTATGAACCCCCTAAAATTTCAGGATGGCAGCATGGCAGAATCCACTTGTGGAACAGTCAAACGGAGGGTCATAAAGTAGCTTTCAATGGGCCAGAACTAGTGATATGGCAGGAAAGGATGGAGGTATATTTAAAGACGTTGGGTATGCCTGTGGCTTATTTAGATCACAAACCTAGGGCTGCTGTATTTAAGGAAATTAGGGGTAGAGCATGAGATATAGAGAGGCAAAATGAGATAGGAACAATAAGAACATCCCCCCATGTAGCAGCCTACCTTCAGTGTGTCCTGGAGATGGGCCAGGTGGCGACATATCTGTCCACCAGGAAGTTATTGTTTGGAGGCAAGCGGCTTTTATTTCAGGCGCGGGCAAACGTACTGACCTCAAGAGTTACCGAGGGTAGAATGAAAGGAATTCCCTACCAGGAGAGACTTTGTCCATTTGATAATGGATCTGTGGAAACGGTGGGACATATCCTAGTGAGTTGCCATCTCTATGATAATCCTAGGGAGGAATTTTTGCGTCCTCTCCTGGAGGAGCTACCGGGAAGGTCAAAAGTCATTTTGACCAGCTGGTTATTGGGATCAAAGAGTTGGTCTGGACGAGGGTGGCTAGTTTTTTGCTGCAAGCCTTTCACCTGCATATAAACTTTTTGGATTTTAAGGGGGTGAGTGATGTTAACTAGATGTGACTGGTTAGTTACTCACCCATATTTGGAATATAATCTAGTGTTTCTGTATTTTCAATTTATGTTATATGATATTTTATGATTAATTGTGGTGACTTTGCTGTGGAAGACCAATGATTGTTTTTGGTTAACTGGAACCCCTACATAGGTGGGGGCGCCAATATGTGTATTGTTTTGTATTAGTGTGACCAAGCAATGGCCATTGGCCATGCTGAATAAAGTATCTATCTAACTAGTGATATGGAGTAGGAGTCTATGGGTCGTTTCACATTAGATGAGACTGTCCCAACATATACAGTGCACCTTCATTATAACGTGTCACTATAGTACAAATTCAATTATAGCAGGGTGTGAGACATAGTCCCCAGTGTATTACTTTGCAAACAGATGTACATGTAGAAAAGCACCCTCATTGTAACATGGATTTGGTTATAACCATGTGAAGCATGGCTACCAAGTGCAGTGTTATAAGGAGGCTGCAGTGTATTATTTACTAGTATGGTCAGGGCCCCGAGTCTTCTGCGCTTCTGCGATTCGCGGAATTTTCGCAGAATCCTGCCCTAGGCAGGATTATCGCAGAAACTGGGAAAATCCCCGCGGAATTTCCCTTCCTTGGCGGTGAGTCAATCCAGGACCTGCTTTATTCAGGCCACAAGCCAATCAGGGGCTTGCGCGGCCTTTATAAAGCAGGTCACATCAGCACATGTCACTTATGGTCCGGAATTCACTTGAGACCGCCGCTGCCGCCGAGGGACCCGACTCCAGCCGCCGCTTCTCCGGCCGCTCCGGGATCGCCGCTGCTGCTGCTGCCGCCACTGAAGGACTCCAGCCCAACCTCCAGCTGCCGCTTCTCCAGTCGCTCGAGGGATCGACGCCGCTCCAGCATAAGGTAAGTAGGTGGTTGGGGGGGGTGTTCTCCTGGGGGGGCCGCTGCGCGCTCTGCATTTTACAGTTTGGGGGGGAGGGGGTCCCGCTGCACGCTCTGCATTTTACAGTTTGGGGGGGGTGTCCTGCTGCGTGCTCTGCATTGTACAGTTGGGGGGGAGGGGGTCCCGCTGCGTGCTCTGCATTTTACAGTTTGGGGGGGAGGGGGTCCCGCTGCACGCTCTGCATTTTACAGTTGGGGGGGGTCCTGCTGCGTGCTCTGCATTGTACAGTTGGGGGGGAGGGGGTCCCGCTGCATGCTCTGCATTTTACATTTTGGGGGGGAGGGGGTCCCGCTGTGCGCTCTGCATTTTACAGTTTGTGTGTGTAATGTGTGTGTAACATGGCAAAAACACACTTTGCCATGTGTTTTTGTGGGTGGGTTTCCTGCTTTGCCATGTGGTTTTTCTGGGTGGGTTTCCCGCTTTGCCATGTGAGTCGCAGAATTTTGCCATATGGGTCGCAGAATTTTCCATTTTGGGTCGCAGAATTTTGGAAAATATTTTGCAGAAGAATCGGGGCCCTGAGTATGGTTATGAAATCTAGCCGTAAGTGTCCCAAACAATGAGAACTTCAAGAGACAGAAGCCTGCAAGGTCTCCCATCCTGGCCCAGAGGCCTTCTACATACAGTACATAAGTACTACTGCTATCATAGCACGAAGTGGCACATATGCAGTCTCTGCTTTTGTATTCTCTACTTTGGCTGGTAGAGAACTTCCAGCAGCTGTGTCCTGGGTAGAGACAGTCACACTTCACTGTAAGAAACCATGCTTAAATGAACTTTCTTTCTTGTCTTGTGTAAATGCCCAGGGCAGGTAACAGCATAATAAAAACATATAAATATACATAAAAATTCCCTCCAGACTTCTACCCTAACCTTGCCTGCCAAATGCTTGACCCAAAAGTCTTGCATTGTCTCCAGAAATGCTCAGGCTTTGATGAACCTCCACAGAAAGGGAGTTCCACAAGAGTGCAGCTGCCACCGAACACCTTCCTGTGCGTTCTTGCCATGTGAACCCGGAGGCAGACGAGAGCTGCAAGGCGGTGTTCCTGGGTGGCCGCAGGAATTGCGTGTGAGAGAGCACAGTGAGGGAGGCGATCTTTCAGAGACGTGCAGCTCAGCCTGTTTAGGGGCTGTAGGTCGACACCAGCCTCTGGAAACTGGGTGCTTATAACAAGCCCAACTTCAAGAAACATTTCTTTCCCTGTCAAACAGCCCCGCTCTAGTGAACAAGCTGGCCGGATTGACCCTGAGAGCGCGGACCCCTCCGGGACTGCCAGCTATGTAGCCTGCACTTTTTGCACCCATTAACAAGATGGAAACAAAAAGTAAAAAGCAATCTAGGCTAGACTTTTTTTAAAAAAAATAAGAGAAAAGATATGTAATCACAGAACCTTATGCAGGAGGCAAGTGTATTTGTTTCCCTTTTAAACTTAAGTTTAAATGTTGGATGAAATATTTTCATTCACGTAAAGTGCATTGATGTTCACATTATCTTGATGGAGCCAATCGCAAAACCTCGTTATAGTGAATACCCCGATATAACAAACACCCGTTCCGGGGGTGCATTCTGTTGCACTTATACCGTCGTTTTGTTAGGTCCCTCACAATAAGCTCCAAATCTGTATTTTCAGAAGCTCCACCATTTAACATCACTGCTTTAGTTGTTTGCCCCCACCGCGATCTCCCTTTATCGCATGGCCTTTGCCACATAGCTGTCCTCTCATCTAACCTCAATGAATGCCTGGAAAGCTGGCTAAAGCATCTCTCACTGTTTGCTCTGCCTCCAGGGTAAGTTCCATCTGCTCTTGAAGAGAGCATGGGGGTTACAGCTGATGCACAGTATGGATGAAGGTGCTGAACTGTAAGCTTGCAGGGAAAGACAGAGCCCCCAGCGCTCTTCCTCGAGTTGCTGGAAATGCATCTCCGGCTCTCCTTTCTCCCCGGTTCTTTGAAGGCATAATTTTTGGGACTCACATTTTCCATCATGGCCTGAGAGACACATCTGGAGTGGCTGCGCCTCATTAATCTTGGATGCAGGGAAATGAGAGCTGCTAATGAGATGCTTGGGCATCTCTCCAAGCCCTGGCACATGAAGACGCAGACTAGGAGGAAGCAGGGCTAGGGAGGGGAGAGAAGAGTCCCCTGTGACAATGGGGAATGAAGGGAATGGGCAGGGAGGTGAACAGTCCAGTGCTGTCCAGATGGACTCAGACCCAAGCTACACAGCTGAGCTAACATTTCTATCTCTACAACCCCCTGGCATTTTGACACGGACAATGCTGAACCTTCTCATAGGGTTGTTTGTGTCCCATTCCTCCCCATTGGCCTTGCTGTCAGCTCCTCTAGCTTCCCAGCTGAAACAGCTGGGGGTTTTTTTGGTGGCTGCTTTGATATTTCAGTCCGGAGTTGCATCTTGGCTGGATTACCCCAGTTCTGACTGCGTGTTTGCCACATTCAGATACTTTGGTTTCAGGAAAACACTTTTTCTCTTGTTTTCTATTGCATTAAATTTTGTTTTAGTGCTGACAGCCATGGAGACAGGGGCCCTGGTTTTCCAAAAGAGTGAGCTCAGAGCAGGCAACCATAGCGTTAGTTTCCCAATGCTGTCCCGACAACACGTTCCATCCTTGAAACGGGTGGGTGGGAGAGGGGCAAGTCTGAGGCTGAGAGGGGAGCTCAGTCCTCCTGAGACTGCCAACAGAGGCGGCAATGGAGGCTACCTGTAGCTGTGCTGTTTGTGGTGTGGAAACTTGCATGCCTGGAACTGGACTGGTAGACAATATCCCCATTGCATAGGTCTCCAGTCAAACAACATTTCCTGGCAACAGGTTCTGTTCCCAGCCAGCATGGAATCAGGCAGGACGAGAGGCGGCCATAACACATCCCCTGCTCCCCAAGCCAAACACTCGCTGTCTGTGGCTTCCTATGTAAATATTTTGTGTGAAAAGATTTATTGAAAGCAACACACTCTGTGAAGAGCACAGGGAGAGATCCTATGTGCTCCCTTAACTCTGTCAGGAGATGGTACAATGGTGCCATGCAATCACCAGCATCCTCCTGCAGCCTGACTGTTTGGGAGCTCATCATGATCTATTGTCACAGGGGTGGGGGGAAGGAGGACAGAGGAGAATTGCGCGCGCGCGCACACACACCCCCCCCCCAACCATATGCTCTGCAATAAAATCGTAGGAGAAAAGTGCCCATCAGGATAGTATTGTAGCCCTATGGGTCTCAGAGAGACCAGGCCTCTATCATCATAGGGCGCAGAGCTCGCAACCAAGAGTATGGCCTCATGCCACACACAGTCGCTCCACTCACTCACACTCTCACAAGGGGGGAGGGGAAGGGCAGGTGTTGGGCACGTGGGGGGAAGGAGGGCAGGAACCAGGTCAGTGGGAGAGCGGGGCGGGCTTTCATAGAACGGGATAAAGAAGGGGAGGATTTTCACACACTGTTCATCCAGCACTCACACGCACACACTGATAGGGAAGGGACACAAGGAATACAGTCAAAACACACTCTAGAATTCACAATAGGCAAGGAACAAGACAAATGCACTTAGCTTTCCGGGCCGGCTTCTCAGCTCTGATTACCGGCGCTGTGAGACACAAATTATACTCCTGGCCCCGCCCCTCTTCGTGCCGGAGCTGTGCGGAGCACCGCACAGGCTCAGGCAATGACCTCACGTCCCATGAGGTTGAAGGCCAGGACTCTGTGCTATCAGCACCGGAGCAGGTTGCCTTGGCAACTGAACTGTGATGGAGTATCCAGCGCCGTGGCGTCTAACAGCGTCGCTGTGGCTTGAGCGGGAGAGGGGAGGGAGGGCTGCCGCCGTGCCCGGAACTCCAGAAATTTCCCCCCGTGGCATCCAACACTGCCATGGCTGACATCTATATACAGAACTCTATACGTTCACACTGAGCGCAGTGCTCCTGCTTAATTCCTCTCAGTTAATCAGCACCCCATGCCTCTCCAGAAATCTCCACTGCTCCCATGGTGGGATAGCAGGGTTTGTGTACATCAGGGGTAATTGCTTCTTCTGTTATATATAAACCTGTCTTGCATTTTCTCAGTCCATACTTCTGATTTGCTACATGCCTGAGGAAGGGTCCGGGGTGTGTGTGTGTGTGTGTGTGTGTGTGTGTGTGTGTGTGTGGCTTGAAAGCTTGCACTCTCTCACCAGCAGAAGATGGTCCAATAAAAAGATAATTGGAACTACTTGCTTTCCATGTCTGGGAACCCTGGCAAACACCATCTGTGGGCAGGCTTAGAACACAGAGTGGGCCACAATACTTGTCTGCTTTATAATCATCCATTCAACTGTGTTTCAGGCTGGGGGAAGCAAGGAACAGTTTTTAAAAACCTGTCAAGTTGGTCCAGTTCCCGAAAGGTCCCCAATTAGCCTGCATTTGCGAGGCTCAATAAGGCATGGATCTGCCTGTGGGTGCTGAGCTAGATCTGGGCAATGGGCTAATGGTGCTGGGAGAGTAGTAGGCATGGAAGTGGCTGTACGTTACCCCTGCTTTGCCCTGATCAGGGCAGTTGAAGACTAGTCTAGTACCACCACATCCCAGAGCAGCCAAGGGCTCCATGTGAATTCCTTCCTACCCTCATACGTTTAACACAGAAAATCAGAGCAATAGACTGCTTGGCTTGAGGAACAAGGCAAAGGAGTTTGAGGTGCAGGAAGGTAGGTTCAAGATTAAATATTAAGAAAAACCTACTAACTGTGAGGACATTCGGGCAACAGAACAAGGTGCCAAGGGAAGTTGTGAAAACCCCTAAAGTAGAGGTTTTAAAAAAGAAGCTGGAGGATATAGACCTCAAAAATGGCGTCGGTCAGCTGAATCCTGCTTCAGTGCAGCGGGTTGGACTAGACAACCCTTGCAATTCTATACAATTCCCAGGGGCAGAGCAGGGATTTTTGCTGCCCTAGGTAGCCTCTCCCACCCCGATACAGCCACAGAGCTTACCTGCAGCAAGGGCAGCTATCGGTTTTGCCACCTCCGTAGGCAGCTGCCTGTGCTATCTTTATAGTAGCCCCAATACTGAGGATTCCCTCTGCCCAGGATCCCTGCAGGCAGTCAGCATCAGCAAGGACTGCTGTCACTCCCTTTCCCCCTGGCACTGCCCCCCAAGAGAGGGACTGGAATATGGGTTGGCATAGAATCAATGACACTTGCCACATCTCATTCAGGGATTTATTTAAACCAGGGGAAACCCTAATAAGTCCATTATGTCAGCTGTGAAGCTACACAAATCTGACCCACTGTATTTAAAGGACTACTATCCAGCTACTCCAGAATATGGAGGATTCTCAGTATGGAACGTTGAGGATGAAATTCATATTCGAAAAATAGAACAAGCCCATGAAGTTTACTCTACCCGAATGATAACTGCTACTCTTTTGCATTCTATTTGGTATGTGTTTGGATTATTTTAGGCTGGGTTTTTCAGGGTCCTTTTGGTATCTTGGTTACATCATTTTGGCAATATTAGCACCATTGTGCATGTACAAATGCTGAAAATGACCAACTAAAATGCCAAAATGACTAAAAAACTAGGGGTGTGCACCAGGCCCTCATGTGGGGTGAAATGGGTGGGACTGGGATAGGGAGGGGTGAAATCCCGAGGCCAATCCCAGGTGTGAGGTAGGTGCAGTGCAAGGTTTGGGGCTGCGAGAGTAGGCAGCAGGGAATGGGTTAGGGTGGGGATTGGGGTAGGAGGGTGTTGGTTTTGTATATTTTCCTTCAAGCTGCTATTGACTGCTATTGGGCTGATATTTGATATATTGTTTATATTATGTATTGTTTATATTATGTATTTATATTGTATTTTTTTTTATTTTATAGATTTTTACCCCGCCCCTCCTGCAAACAGCTCGGGGCGGCTTCCAACAATAAAAATATAGTACATAAAAACAATTTAAAACCATCAATAATAGCAATCATATATTAAATTATTAAAACAGGGCCCGGGACCTCAATTTAAACAATAAATAAGGTAGGGGAGCTAAAAACCCTACCCCACCCTCCCCAAAGGCCTGGGCGAACAGCCAGGTTTTACAACTTCGCCGGAATGTCAACAGGCTTGGGGCCAGGCGGGCTTCCTCCGGAAGGGAGTTCCAAAGGCACGGCACGGCCACCGAGAATGCACGCTCCATCGTGGCCCCCCGCTTAACGCGTGGGACCTTGAAGAAGGCACCCTCGGCAGACCGAAGGAGCCGCTCTCGGGCACGGAGGGCGAGGCGGTCCCTGAGGTATGAGGGGCCCAGACCGTGAAGGGCTCTAAGATCAACACCAAAACCTTGAACCTGGCTCGGCATGCTATCGGCAACCAGTGCAGAACCCAGAGCAAAGGTGTAATATGCTCCAGGCAACCCGTCCCAGAAAGGAGACGGGCCGCCGCATTCTGCACTAGCTGCAGCCTCCGAACCAGGCACAAGGGAAGTCCCACGTAGAGCGCGTTGCAGTAGTCCAGCCTCGAGGTGACGAAGGCATGGATGAGGGCGGCCAGGTCCGGGCCGGAGACGTACAGACGCAGCCCCTGCACCAGATGCAACTGGCGGAAAGCCGCCTTCGCGACTACCTCCACCTGCCGCTCTAGGTGGAGACCCAGGTCCAGCACCACCCCCAGACTCCATTTGTTAAATTTGCGTAAACCACTACGAGACACCTGTGGTGTAGTCTGCAGGGTACAAAATTAAATTAAAATACAATGAAATGTAGTATTCATTTTTGTTATTCAAAAATGTTTTCATTATCGTTATCAGTATCGTTATCGGTACCGTTTCAAACAAAGATTTTTAGTATTGGTATTGTTATCGATTCCCATTCGCAACTAATATCTATCTAAATCTAAGGGAGACTGGAAGGGAAAAGGAAAACTATCTATTATCAATTATCTATTCTATTCTATTCTATTTTAATCTAATCTAATCTCTCTCTCTCTCTCTCTCCACACACACACTACCTATCTATATATACTGTACAGGGGGGAGAAGGGCAGGGAAAGGGAGAAGGTAAAATGTAGGGTATGAGGAAGGAAAGGTATTGGTAATACAATAAGGGCTAGGGAGGATTTTTTGTGTGCAAGCACCAGTTCTGTACATGTAACCTGACAAGCAGAGTTCTCACAGAACAGAGAGAAAAGGCCTGGTCCTCCCATTATAAAGGGTTGCAGTGCCCTCCCCCAGTGCCCCCCTGATTGGTTGTGGGAGGCAACAGGCATTGAGCAATCACAGAGTGCCATGAGGTTGCTGGGGCCTGATTGCGCTGCTCATTGGCCAGCGATACATCCGTCAGATACTGCTGAGCTGCTCTCCCCTCCCAACACAGGCACAGTTCAAGAGTTCAACCCTGTTTAGGGCTCCGAGATGTCTGCTCCCCTCTCCCCCTCCACATTTCCCCTCCAAAACTCAACTGCCACAGCACTAATAACGAGGACAACAATAATGACATTGTAATTTTCATTATCGTTCTCGGTTGCCGTTTTCGTTATTGCAATAACGAAAACAACTATTTTTGTTATCGCTATTGTAATAACGAAAATGACATGCACACCCCTATAAAAACAGATTGTTTTTAGAACACCCCTCCGCCCCCCAGATACATTATTGTTGCAGGTCTAGTGATGACCATTTGTGAGGAAACAAGTGAAACCAACTCTTACCCACTATGCCTCCCCGTGTTAACCCTTTCAGAGAGACAAGCTTTCGTGGGGGTGAGGACAATAGAGTCAGCAGAACCAGCCTCATTGCCACAGCAGATTCAAATGACTAGCCTCGGATGAGGATTGAAGCAGCCTCTAGAAAAGGCAGGCAGTCCTAGATCCTAATAAAAGCCACAGCTGGACAAATAGAATGGAGAGGAACTTACTCAGAAGCTGACATGCTTTCCTCAGCCTGCACCCACCTGTGTGCTTGTCAAACCCCGTGCTTTCCTGCATACAGAATAACTTTCCTGCCATCTTCAGAGCCCTAGGGAACAGAGCCCGAGAGATAGTTATTAGCAAAAGACCACCCAGGAAGTGCATGGCCAAGCAATTTCAGGGGCTGGGGGCACCAGCAGCTCATAGTTGATTTTTATTGCCCCCCCCCCCCTTTCCAATTCCTGGATCTGGCCCATGATTCCAGCTCCTACCCCCAAGCACCAAAGAGTGAGCTCAGGGGAATGGAGCAGAGAAGAGGGCATACACTTAAGGACAGAGGATGCATCCATGACATAGATCCATGATCTGGACCCTCCCCTCCCTTCCTTCATCCTGAGCACAACCTTTAAGCACTCCTGACTCTCATCTGGCCCATGCAGCTTGTACCAAATTTCAAGATGGCCTGCGAGGGGCAGGAAGTCTTCACACTCGTGTACTAGTCACCGCCCTGCCCCCTTTAGATGCACTGGCACACCTGTGTGTAATGCCAAGGCTGGAATAGCTGGGGGTGCCAATGAGTAAGAGTGAGCGGCACTGGCAGAGCTGCATGGGTGTTTGTGGTGGGCATCAGACGCATTGTACCTGTCCGCTCTGACTGTGCTGCAGTGTATAGAACTCATCCTTGTGCTCTGACCCACGCAGAGCAGTCTCTGGAGTTGGCGTGTCGAGCCTTGGCGGCACAGACCTCCTACGGGTGGGCTCTGCTCCTCCATCTTAGTAGTGGAAGGAGGCCCACAGTTCCAGTGACTCAAGAACCGAGCCCACAGAAGGCCCCTCCATCCCCACCAGCTTCTGGGAGCCCCTTTCCTTTTTTCTCACACAACCTCTCTGCCATTGTCACTCACACCGCACGTAATCTCCCCCTTAGTCCAATGCAACATTTGCCATTGCAGCCTAGTTGCCATGGGAACCTGTGGATGTTGGTTTCCAGTGGTGGAGAGCAGAGAGCAGAGAGGAAGGCGGAAGCAACAATTAGACCAGAAATCAACAAGGCAAAGAGCTCGGAATGTTTTATTCCTCCAGACAGCGTGTGCTGGTTAGAGACGGACCTTCAGGAGGGTAGTCCAAATGCCTCTGCACTGCTGCAGGAGGAGCTCGCCAAGCTCCATGGCTTTGCTAAGGGAACTGGGATGTTGCAAAGAACACACAGCTTCCACACCTATCCTCACTACACACACACCCACCCACCCCCTGCCTTGGGGATGCTCTGAACACATCGGAACACTCCTGCAGTGCTTTCCAGCTGGGAAGGAAAGAGAGGGAGGGAGAAAGCTTCTCTCCCAGCCTGGAGGGAGCACAGGCATGCAGAGTGGACCATATAACACAGGCTGTGATTTCTAGGCAAATAGCCAGCTGACTCGCTAACTCAGCATGATATATGGCTTGGAAAAGCAGAGAGGTGCAGCAAGACCCAAGAGTAAAGGAAACCAATGATCTGACTGAGTACTTGGTCCACCAAGCCATGCTCCTGTCTCTTGTGGTGAACTATATTTTTTTATATAGCACCAGAAATGTGCCTGGTGCTGAACCAGTCCTGATTAGAGACAGGTCCTTGCCCCAAGGGACTTACAATCTAGGACAGACAAGGAAGGGGAGACAATAGGGAAGGTAACATATATAAAGAAAGTCAAGGACAGAAGCGGAGAAGTTGGCGGTGCACATGCTTAGCGTATGGTGAAGGGAGCTCCTGAAGGGTAATGCCGTGCAAGGCAGGGGCGGGGAAACTTTTCCTTCCTGGGGGTCACATTTGAAAATTAGTTCAAGCCCCGAAGGCTGCACAAAATTTGGGGGTGGGTACGTTTAAGGGGAGTGTTCAAGGAGTGTCCAAATCACAGATCTGTGCCATGGTTCTTCAGTCCCCTCTCCTTGTGTGTATGCCCTCATCACTGCTCCTCCTGAGCTCAGTCTTTCAGTACCTCTTACAACTATGAGTTGTTTGTCCACTTGGGGAATTTGGCAAGGTTTGGAAAATTCTTGCAATGCTTTCCAGCTGGGGAAAAATAGGGAAAGGAGAAGACAAACACGGCACCACAGACACCAGGAAACATGCCTGCTTCTCACCCCCACCGCACACCCTGCCCCCCCGGTGATGTACAATCAGTCAGGAAAGCTTGGTGAGCTTCCCTCTCCCATCCTCCAAAGCAGAAACTGTGAGTGTTTTTAAATGAGATGCTACCACACATGGCCACCCATCAACCACTCATCTGAATGCCTGTGTGAAGGTGGTGTGGGGGGATGCATGCTCCCGTGACCCACACAGCACCCACTCCTGGTCATGCATAGGGCACTTCTGAAAAATCTGGCGTGCCCCATGCAGAGGAAGCCAAAAGGTTTGTGGGGACAGGCGCCCATCCATCCCGACTGTGGGAACTAGGGCACCCACCCACCAGCAGACAGGTCCGTGGCCAGCCACCTCCCCCGGTTCCATCCACATCCCTGACGGGAGCTCTCTGAAGTGCTCTGCTAATCTGATTCTTGAAGGTCTCCACTGAAGCATCTATCTCCATTTCAGTCTATTCAAAACTCAGTTGCAAGATTCACCTGCCTTGCACGCTGTTATGACCATGTAATCCCCCTCCTCAAGTCACTACACTGGCTCCCCATCCGCTTCCATATACAGTTCAAGCTTCCTCTACTTACCTACAAGTGTCTTCACCCTGCAGCCCCTCACTACCTCTCCTCCCTTATCTCCCCCTACAACCATTTTCACGACTTCCGCTCATTGGACAAGATGCTCTTATCTGTGCCCTTCTCCACCATTGTCAACTCCGTGCCTTTCACCTTGCTGCACCATATGCCTGGAACATTCTCCCTGAGGTGGTGTGCCTGGCCCCCTCCCTGTGCATAGTCAAGTCCCACCTAAATTCCACCTCTTTGAGATCGCCTTTAAATCAAGATCCCAATCATGAATCATGGTCTTAGCCAGAATAAATCAATTACTGAATAAACTGCAACCTGTAGTCCATGATTCATCTATTGCCTTGTTTTTGACCGTCTGTGTCCATGTCTTATCTAAATTGTAAGCTCCTTGGAGCAGGGACTGTCTTTTTATGTTATGTGTATTTGTAATGTTGTGTACAACTAGTTGTGCTTTAAAAATGATTAGCAGTAGTAGTAATGGTGGTGGTGATGCTCTTAAAGGACACACGCGTGAAACACACAAACAACCCCTCCTCCCACAACGCACAAGAGCCAATGCCATAGAGGACAGCAGCTCAGCAAGCAGCATGTCCCGTCCAGTATGTGCTTCCGTTGTTGCCCGGGTCTGCCAGCAGCTGCAGCAACTCCCCTGCTCATGGGCAGGAAGGGGTTACTGGCTGCTGCAGTTTCATGTTCCCCTGGTGTCCGCAGCTGTGTGTCACGTCACAAGGCGAGCAGCTGGGTGGGGTTAGGGGTGGGGTTTTTGCCAGGCTGGGGAAGGAGAATGGCTGCCCGTATGAGTGGTTTGCCAGTCCGGCCCATGGTAGCAGAAGTACATGGAGGCTGCTTGTATGGCCATGGTAGCCCCCCTGGGGGTCGCCCATTAGAATCCCTCCCCATTCACTCAACGTGAGTGGCTGCTCCACAGATGTGCCACTCAGCAGCCACAGACCCTCCTCCCTCAAGCCTTGTTCATTTAAAAACACCCTAAATGATCATTATCATAACAGACGTAGCTGCAAGAGCCATTGTGCGCAGAATTACCCTGCCCTTTAGCATATCCAGTCACAGGGTTTAGCCAGCTGGATTCCTGCTGTTGGCAAATTGACAGGTTCAATAGCACTGGATTCTGTGCGAAGCAGCATTTTGGTGGTTCTAAATTTACCAGCCATTAATGTCACTAAGTAACCCCTTGTTCTTTATTGTAGGACAGGGTGACTTGTTAGGCACCTGGTCCTGGCTAAGCACAAGCCTCATATCTTAATAAGTTGGCAGAACAGCACAGGCCTGACTTTTGCATTTGGGCACCTACTTTGGCACTTTCAGTTCTAACACTTACACCTAATTGGAGATGCAAAAGGATACTTACCCTTTTCTGCAGGCATATACACATTGGTGTCAGTGCTTAGAACAACTGTGTGTGGAAAAGCAGATGTGAAATGTGCACATACAAATATGTATAGACTGTGGGTACAACTTTATAACAAATGGGTCTTAAAACCTTCCCAGAATACCTTTGCAGCCCACATACTCAGACAGAATTTACAAGATCCTTGCCAAGACCCCTTCCCCTGGCCCCCCTGCTTACAAGGTGTATCCCTGCCCTCCAGCCAGTGTGTTTGTGCATGCTCCCAATTTTTATCTGGAATAAAGGGAGTGGTGGTGATCTGAATTAACTCTACCATGGAAATATGGCTTCCCTTTCTCCACCACTCTTACTATGGGCTTGCTTGCATGAGCCGGATATAAAAAGTGGTGTGCCTCAAGGATCTGTACTGGGACCAGTTCTTTTCAATTTATTCATTAATGATCTGGAAAAGGGTGTTAAGAGTGAGGTGATCAAATCTGCAGATGACACCAAGTTATTCATAGGAGTTACCACTCAGGAAAAGGATCTGGGAGTGATTGTGGATAATGCACTGACGTCCTCAGCCCAGTGTGCCGCAGCGGTCAAAAATGCAAATGAAATGTTAGGAATTATTCGCAAGGGAATAGAGAATAAAACTGAGGATGTCATAATGCCTCTATACAAATCAATGGTGTGACCACACCTTGAATATTGTGTGCAGTTCTGGTAGCCACATCTCAAAAAAGACATAGAAGAACTAGAAAAGGTACAGAGAAGGGCAACAACAATGATCCAGGGTATGGAACAGCACCCGTATGAGGAGAGGCTTGATAGGTTGGGGCTCTTCAGCTTGGAAAAGAGATGGCTGAGAGGAGATATGATAGAGGTCTGTAAAATCATGAGTGGTGTGGAACTTGTAAACAGGGAATGGTTACCCTCTCAACTAGTACTAAAACTAGGGGACAGTTCATGAAACACACAGGTGGAAGAGTAAAAACAGACAAAAGAAAGTATTTTTTCACTCAGCGTACAATTAGGTTGTGGAATTTACTGCCAGGGGTGATGGTCAAGGCCAGCAGTATAGCTGAGTTTAAAAGAGGTTTGGACAAGTTTCTGGAAGATAGGTCCATTAGCAGCTATTAGCCAGACAGGATTGGGGAACAAAACCCTTTACTGTCGGGAGCCTGGGGATGACCCACAGGGAACGGATAACATTGTGACCTGTTGGGTGCTTCTCCCAGGCCCCCGTGACTGGCCACTGTCAGAGGCAGGATGCTGGGCTCGATGGACCATTGGTCTGATCCAGTATGGCACTTTATGTTCTTATATATTAGCCCAAGGCACTTTACCTCTGGATGTACTTTATCCCTGGAGAATACTCACAGCTCATGCCTTGTGAGGTATTCTTCATTATACAGTAACAGCAATGTGCCAGGCACTGAACAGTCATTCATTAGAAACAGTGTCCCGCTCCCAGGGGGGTGGGGGTCATTTTATAATCTAGGATGGACAAGGGCAAGAAGACAGAGGAGAAAGGAACAGAGAAAGAGACAGGGATATCATGAAGTTGAAGGTACATGTACTTAGCTCAGTTACAAGGGAGAAAGGTCCCCTGGATGACAGGACCATCGAAGGAGCATCAATGGGTAGCTCACTCCTTAGAATGAAGGAGAGACACTCGCTTAATATTCAGATATGGGTTTCTTATCCTGGAAGGAGTGCCATTACCACATGGTAGAAAGCTTCAGGCCCAGAGGCTAAATACAGCCTACAGCTAGTTTGTATTTAGCCCCTTTCTAGTTCCTGGATGGATCCAACCCCAGCCCCCAAGCACTGAGGCCGTTTGTACATAGACACTAAATCCAAGATAACATGTCTCAGCCCAGATTTAAATCTCCATGTAAACACCTAATCCTAGTTTAAAATATCCAGGTTACGGTTGAACCCAGGTTTATTTCCATCCTCATTGTCAAGGATTTTTTTAACCCGGGCTCAAATAAGCCTGGGTTAATGTCAGTGTAAACCTGAATTGAGCATCGACATTAGATAAAGCAAACATCCTCTCTACCCAGGTACGTCTCAACGGTGATCAATGCTTTCAGGGGCTCTGGCCAGAAAAATCAGCATTTTGATTTCTCTTCCCCCAAACCTGGTGCATAGATTAGCCATGGGATCATTCAAAGGCAGCTCTCAAGGGGAACAAAAATCATAAGTGGAAGAAAGTGATGGAATTCAGCAGCGAAGCACCATGGGATTTTTTAGTCTTCTGTGTTAGTCTAAACTTGTATTAACCATGTACACTATGATCCCGGCTTTATGATTATTCCAAGTTGTAAGTGTCCATGTAACCAGGAACCCAGGATTAAGAATTTGGGATTTAAAATACAGGTTAAAGTCTGTGTAAAAAAAAAAAAGCCAATAAGACTGAGCTCAGAGGAAGAAAGCAGATATGGAGGCATGTTTGTACACAAGAATAGGGGACAGATTCATGATCTGGACTCTCCTCTAAGCACCACCCCACCCTCCAATTACTAGGCAGCCCTCAGAGCTTGTATTGATTTTCAAAGTGGCCCCCTAGGAAGAAAAAGGTTCCCCAGCTCTGCAGGAGAGCCTCAGAGAGGCAAACCCTTTGTATTTCTCCTCACTTTGGCACTACCATTGGCCTTCTTGTCCCACACCCCAAGAAAGACACTGACACCAAAAGTTGGGTTGAAACTAGGCCGCACCAATTTATTAAAAATTAATCTATTAAGGAGGGGGCTATGCCCCTTCTAGTCCTGCGAACCTTAACTATTAACTCAGTTAATAATACTAATCATAAACTTGAGCGGTCTGAAGTTCCTCAGTACCGCCATAACGCTAACTATAGCTGCTGCAAAAGTCACACCTGTCCGGCCGCCCCAAGCCGGATCAGGAGGCCCATGCCAACTGTGACCCTAAGAAGGAATCGAGGAGATGCTCCCCAGTGCCTTGGACCGCCTCTGTCCTAAGGCCCCGGGGTTGTCCCCCTCGCCCTCGCTCTGAGGTGATGCTGGCCGGCCAGCTCTAGCCTTCACTCAGAGCCCACCTCTTAAGGAGATGACTTGGCAGCAGACTATCCCTATTTCTAAACTAACTACCTCGCAGGACCCCTGCGGTGCGACAAACTTCCTTTAAGAAATACCCTTCCCACCGGAACCAATCATAACTTAGCACTGCGAGGAAGGTAAAAACCAACCATGCATAGTGCCAATTTGCACGGGGGCAAAATTCCTTCCTGGCCTTGAGCCCAAGCTCAACGACCGGTTCAACCCACAGTGCATAAAGGGAGGGTGCTCACACGACGAGTTGCAGGTGCGGAATGGCCGCTTCGCGCCTGAATCCAAGATGGCGGCCGCGAAGTCTCTTCTTGCGAGACTTCGTCCAGGCCGCTTCCTTTATTGCCGTGCGCCCCCGCCTGCTGCTTTCTTTTCCCCAGCTGGGGGGGGGAGGGACAAAAACCGCCGCCCCGCGAGCCGCTGCCCACACCGGGAAGGGCCACGTGGCGACGGGGCTTACCCCAGCAAGGTAGAGTTCATACTAGAGTTCCAGGCTAGCTGGGTGCCGAGAGGGGCGGGGGAAGAGTTGTTTCCACCTGGTACAAGTCTGTTCTGATCCCTGCCTGCTGTCCAGAAAGCAGCTGCGGCCTGCTACCCACCGATTTAGGAGGAAGGAAGAGATGTCACTGTTACAAATGCAGTCATCTTAACAAATGTTTTGACCAATCAGCTGGTATTTTAGGCGACACACAATAAGTGTCTGATTGAAATTAATTCACAAAGCGTATGTGGGAGCTTTTGTTTAACGTGTTCAAGGATTGTCTGTCACTCACTCCTTTTTGGACTGAGTTTCAACAGTTCCCACTCGTGCTCCTCCCCCAGCCTTGGTACTCTAATCTGATCTCTCCCCCTCCCCCCCTTCAGGATAACTCACTCCCTGCCATTTCAATATAGCAAACAGCAACAGAGGTTCCACAGAGCCTTTGCACTTTCCCTTAGCCCAGTCCTGTACACAGACACTGGCTCCATACCCCGCCCCCCCTTTACTCTTCTGGAATTGCGGCACACACAGAAGGAAAGGAAGCACGATCACCCTAGCACCATTCTTAGAAACTAGCAGGTCCTTCACAAAGCTCTGCTAGGCAGCTGGGACACCTCTCCCACCTGGGACAGCTATATGGCATCACACAACTGACTAAGGATAATCCTGTAACTAGTTCATACCTGTAGCAAACCCATCCACTGGAACTTACAGCACACTTTTCTCCATCAAGGTCAATAGCAAAACTCCCATTAACGGTAAAGCTGGACAAACTCATTTACTGCACACCCTTTGTATGGGGGTGTACGTCTCAGTTTTCCCCTTGAAGCAAGCATCAGTCTATCACTTGTCCAACCACCTCTATTTACAGTTCTTCTTTCTCCCCACCTCACTGTCCTTGGAGAACACAGACAGCACTTACAACCCATAGGCACAAGACAACAGATAAACCATAAACCTTGTTCCCAGGATTGTCTCCAAAGGCTCATTCACCTGCCTGAAGACACAGCTAACCCACAAACCCTCACCCTACACTGCTCTGTTCTCTATGAACGGTGGGCTTTGCTTTATTTCTATATGATCAGCTGACTGCTCCCAGCCACAGCTACCCATGGTCAGTCACCCTTCATTTACTAAAGCTAGGAGGTTTAGCTACCTAAAAACAGGAGAGTCAAGCCCATTAATCCTTGCAGGGCCATCTTACACCATTACATGAAGGCTTGTGCTCTTAGATGACTTGGGCAGGAAATTACATTTCCCTCCCCCTCTCTTCCTCCTTCAGCTTAGAGCCAATGCCTGCCTCTCCTGTTCCCGAGGCTTTTCAGCTGTCCCATGCCAGGGCTTTTAGACCCTTGGCCAGCCTTATAGCTGTGCTGGAGGAAGTTCTAGGGCTTTGAACCACCAAGCATGCTATAAGATTGTGCACTTGCCTGCCCTCCATCTTGCAACTCTTCAGTCTGCATTGATTTTTTTAATTCCAAATTTAATAACACAAACATGGAGCTGGGAAGGAGGAAATCCCTCCCCAAATGGTGACCAATGCCTTATCTCCATTTAGGGAGGCATAAGTTTGAGGCATAAGTTTGCTGCTGGTAGAGTTGGCAAACATTTTTATTATTCACCATGACAATAACAGTTGAAGTTAATTAAAACAGGGCTTGTTTAATTTTGATTTTATGATGGAGGAAGTGGCATAAGATAATGAACCTAGTGACCCAAAACTCCAAGTGTTTGCAGACTGGCAGAGTTCATTCAGATGTTCGTTTTATGTCATCATCACCCTACCTACCTACTAAGGGCAAACACAGCAGTTATCATTCACCATAATTATGATGATTACTATTCTACCTGTTTGCGTTATTGAAATAAATGGACTTGCCGCAGATATTAACAGACAAAGAATGACTAGGCATTAGCTGATTCTTGGGGAGGAGGAACCCTTTGGGTCCAGGGGAAGGGAGCCTCAGGCCTGGGTAGGGCTGCCACCTTTTTGCAGTCTGACCTCGAGACTTCTCCTTTGGCCTATGGGAGTCTCAGGGTCAAACAGAGAGGTGGCAAGGGCAACCCTAGGCCTGGGAGCCAAATGCAGCCCATGACTAGTTTTTGTTTGGCCCTGGATCTATTTCCTATCCTCAAGCACTGGAAGACATTGGGACCGTTGCTGGCGGGAGTGGTCAATGCCTCTCTTAGGGAGGGCAGAGTCCCAGGGTGCCTCAAAGAGGCTGTGGTGTGGCCACTGATTGACACTGACTCCCATGCCAGTTATCAGCTGGTCTCTAACCTTCCCGGTGGCCCAGTAGCTTCAGGGGCATTTGGACCACATCAGTTTTCTAGATTCCCCCGCAGTCCGGCTTTCATCTGGGCTATGGCACTGAGACTGCGCTTGTGGCCTTGGTCGACAACCTTTGCTGACGCCGTGAGTTAGATCAGGGCTGGTCGACCCTACTGATTTTGTTAGATCTTTTAACTGCTTTTGACACGAATCATGAGCTGTTGGTGGCTTGCTTGCGGGACTGGGCCAGGGTGGGCGGAATTGCTCTTGAATGGTTCCGCTCTTTCCTGGCTGGGAGAACTCAGCGGGTAGTACTGGGGGACTGCTCCTTGTCCCCTCGGGACCTCTCATGTGGAGTCCCACAAGGTTCTATTCTGTCCACTCTCCTGTTCAGCGTATACATGCAGCCTTTGGGCGAGGTCGTGAGAGGGTTTGGTGTTTGGTGTCATCAATATGCTGATGACACCCAACTCTACCTCTCGTTTTCAGCTGACCCAGACCCAGCAGTCTCAATGCTTACTTGGTGTTTGACGGCTGTAGGGGACTGGATGAGGGTGGGCCAACTGAAGCTGAATCCTGACAAGATGGAAGTGATGTTGGTAGGGAGGGTCAAGGGATTGGTGACTCCCATCATCGATGGGGTTCGTCCCTCCTTGGTTCCTCAGGTGCGTTGTCTGGGAGTGCTCCTCGATTCACAGCCCAGCTTGGATGCCCAGGTAGCAGCTGTGGTGAGGAGTGCGTTCTGCCAACTATATCTGGTCCGGCGGCTTCAGCCGTACATCTCAGACTTGGACCTTGCCACTATCATCCATGTCTTCATCACCTCAAGACTGGATTGCTACAACGTTCTCTACATGGGGCTACCCTTGGTGATGGTTTGGAGACTGCAGCTAGTGCAGAATGCAGCGGCCTGTCTTCTTACAGGGACGGGTCACTGTGAGCACATGACACCAGTGCTCCGTGCACTGCACTGGCTGCCAATAGTCTTCTGGGCCCGATTCAAGTTGTTGGTTTTAACCTATAAAGCCCTATACGGTCGGGGCCCTGCCTACCTGTGGGACTGCCTCCTCCCGGGCTCTGGATCGGCCCCTGCCATCGGCCGGGAGCGCCCTTCTTGAGGTCCCTCAAGTCTGTCGGGTGTCGACTAAGAGGAGGGCGTTCTCGGTGGCCACACCATGGCTGAGGAACTCCCTCCTGGTGGTGGGCCGTCTGGCCCTGCATCTTCCCTCTTTCCACCAACAGTGTAAGACCTGGCTGTTCCACCAGGCTTTTGGCAAGGGAGATGGGTAGTGGGTGGGGGGATTTGGTTGGAGAGATCTGTTTTTAAACTCCACCTTGGTTCTATTCTTTTGATTAACTGTATTTATATTTATTACTGTTTTATACTGCTATTTTTTATGGTTTTATCATTTTATGATGGAGTTTTGTAAGCTATCCCGAGCTGCCGTTAGGCAGGAGGGCGTGAGGTACCAAATATTGTTAATAATAAATAAATAAATAATCTGAAACCACCTTTTCCTGAGGCACCCCCTTAAGTATCGCCACCTCGAACTTTCATGCAGCCTTCAGAGCTTGTACTAATTTTCAAAGTAGCCCGTGGAGGGAAAACATTTTACACCCTTGTCCTAGAGCTATTATTAATATTATACGCCTCCCAAATTCTTACCCACTCTCCAATGACTTGTATTGTAGCATGGGGAGATGGTGTGGTCCAGGTGAACAGCATGATGGGCTTGCAACTAGAGTTCTATGTTCAAATCCTGATCATACTGGCTGGTGAAATAAGGAGCCGGTAACAGGCCTGACTGGGTGTTGATGGAAGTGGAGATGTGTCTCAACTGTTGTATTAGTCTTAATCTTATTAAAGGGGCTTGACTCTGCAGTCCTCTCCAAGCTGTGGAGGGGGGATAGATAAAATGTGTGCAGTAGCTAAATGATGTAGGACTAGGGTGCCAGATATGCACGTTTTAGAGGACACTTATGAGAAATACAGGTTGCTGGGGTGCATTGGCAACTTGTATTTCTCATAAATGAGAAATTGGTATTTCTGGCCATCCTAGGTAGCACAGATCCCTTCTATTAAGCAGGAGCAATGAATACTTTCAAAGCTACAAGTCAAAACAGCAGTTCTAAATGGGATGTACAGGATGGGGTTGCAGAGTGAGAAGGTAGCAATGTGTTAGTTAATTTAACTTTATCCCTGCTCGTCCTGAGCCCCCATGTTTCACCTGGAGACCCCGGGATTTGACCCAGAGGATGGCCATACCTCCCCTTTATAAGAGGACGCTTATGAAAAATACATGGTGCAGGGCTGCACTGTTTCCATTTTGAATGTATTCTTTTCATCCGTTCACTGGAAACAGTGAACGGATGAAAAGAATACATTCAAAATTTCAGAAGAAACTTCCAAGTGGCAAAAATGTTCCAGTGTAGCACTGCAACATTCTTTTTCATAAGCATTCTCTTATAAAGGGGAGGTATGGCCACCCTAGCTCTGTAACGGGTGGGCTTACATCAGAAAGGGGCATAGCAGCCCTTTTGCCCCACCCCTGCCCCCTTTGGCTAAAAGCCCGGAGGAAGGTGGTAGCCCGACTCACTGTGCCAGCTTTCAGAATATGAGGCAAGGACATCAGCTGTGTAAGGGCAGTATGCTGGGCTATCCTGCATCTCAGCTTGCTGCCTCCACAGGATTTGCAGTATATACTGGAGAAGCGAGTCAGGAAGGACAGATTAAGTAGCAGGTGTCACTAGATATTTAAAAGGCTGCAAGGAGACAGTATTTATGAGTCGGGGGGGGGGGGAGGTACACAGGATAATCTGTATGGAGAGCAGTCCCCCGTTATCCAAATGCAAATATTCAGGTAGGGTTATTCTATCCACCTTCTGAGCAGGGCAGGGATATTGAGAGCACAGTGCTGAGCAAGATCAAAGAGGCAGCACAATCTAATAAAACAACAATAATGGATGGATTCAACTGCCTGCATCTAATCTGGCCAAATGTCACATCAGGACGTGGTTTAAAGAAGCAATTTCTCAACACCTGAAACAACTGTTTCCCAGAAGCAGCTACTTCTGGAGCATGCAAGAAGAGAGGCTACACTTGATTTAGTCCTAAATATCACACAGGAGTTGAATCCGAGAGAAACTAGAGTTGACCATTGTTGATCTTAAACAATTGACTTCAGCATCCTCAGGGAAGGGACTCGCTTAAAAATGGCACTGTGTGATTCTCAAATATAGAATAGTATAAAATGAGGAGCAAGTCTGAAGATGCTAAAGTGAAAGGCTGGGAAATTAAGATCATTGCACTCAGCACAGAGGCTGCTTAAGCAACGTTAACAGACTCCCAGTGAGGAGTACAGAGCCCTAAATAGAAAAACAGGACAAAAAGGCAAGTAAAACACAAGTGTAGCAAAATGGCAGGATTCCAGGGATTATCTAAAACAAACATGCAAACTTCAGAAGATGGAAATCCAGTCCAGCTGAATCCAGTCAAAAGGGAGGTAAGTTGAAGGTTAGGAGGGATTCATGGAAGCAGGCAAGTAATTCACCAATGCCACAAAAGCAAAAAAAACAACAACCCAACAATTCTTTTCAAAATACAAGTGCAGAAAACCCAGGAGAGACTCAGCGGAACTGCAAAATACCAGAGAGCAGAGGGAGCAAATGGACACTGGTTAAGGGCATTGCTGGGAAACTAAATTATTTCTTTGCACCATTTTTCACTACAGAAGATGTTGGGACGTTACCTATTCTTTTCAGCTACTGAGTTCAGGCACTCTCAGAGACCGAGGGTACATCCTCCATCCATTATCGTCAATGGCTTGGCTCGCACTGACATTAATGGTGAAGGATTTCACCCTGAGGTGTTAAAGGAGTTGATGCTGGAACAAGCTGACTGACTGAATAGCCTGGGAATGTATAGAATGAATACATCCAAAAGTTCAGAAGAAACTTCCATGTGGCTCCCTTGATAATGTGCAGTCTCCCAATACCAGGGGACACAGCTGGGCAGCAAATGCTGTATCTGTGGCAATCCTGAGAATTGCTTGCCAGGGGGACCTAACTTCACACCAAGTAAATGGGTTGAAACAATGGTTAAAGATAGAAAAAAACAAACCCAGATGAACACAAAAAAGGGTCAAGAAAATCCGGTTTCTTTGATCTACTAGAGGTGTTTTAAAAACTGGCTTCCACTTGTTGTCATCAGGGCCAAGAGCGTAGCGGGATAAAGAAATGGATTAGACATTTATACGGATAATGAGAACAGCCACAATTACATTCAACAGGTTAAAAAAGGGGGTAAGCTCTTATGCTGCAGGGCATCAGCCAGCCACTAACTGATGATAGGACTAGGAGGAACCCCCGTCTGTGGGCAGGGGTTTAACTACAATAGGGACACGTGGCGTAGGGCCTATGAGCCTGGAAGGGTGGGAGTGGCATGTTCCCTGATGCAGTTACACCCCCTGACAGATGATGGGACTAGGGGACCCGCCCCAGTGCCCATTCCAACCCATTCCTCCGCACCAGGGTCCGTTCCAACCTAGCGATGTCCCTGTTTCCATAACTGTTCCTTGCCAGGTTTCTTCCACCTTCCTTGGAAGCAGCTGGTAACTGGGTACTGTGGAGCCAGGACACGACTGGACTGCAAAGATCCCTGTCTGATCTGACCACAAGGCCTAGCTAGAAATTTTGGGCCCCAGAATATTCTGGTAGCTGGGGCCCCCTACTACCTCCAAAATTTTGGAATCAATTTCTGAAGGTTGTACTGGTACTTTATGTACAGAACACGTTTGAGTAAAATAATAATTGCAAGTAGCATATAATGTATATCAAGAAAGAAAGCTTTTGTGAGTTGTTTTTTTTTGGGGGGGGGGGGCAGTCATGGGTCCAGTACAAAGTGTACTCCCAATCTCTGTCCCCTTGTCAAGCCTACTGGCAACTCTCAGTTTCCTGAAGGCCAGCCCAGAACAATGGAAGGAGGAGCTGCTTTCAGAGTACACATGGCCCTAATGGTATGGGAAGGCAGGGCCTGATCCAGGGAGGTGTCAGACATCCTGTTCCCACTGAAATAATGCAAGCCAAGGGTGTTTAGCATCTTGCAGGATCAGGCCCCTTATGAATGGGACTCGCTTGGAGCTATTTACCTACTTGTTTTGATACACAAAGCACAGATTTCAAGATGGATGTTTCCCCCCAGAATACTGGGTTTTAATTCACTGTGGCCAGGGAGGCAGTTTCTACTGTGCTCTCCATTCCTTAACGTAGCATGAGTCTGTGACTGGAAGACACAGCACAGGTGCCCCACTGGCTAGAGAAACCCTCAGGTATTTGTGTTACAGACACACTACAAACAAGAATACAAACAGTCACTTTCTCTACAGACACCCAGGGTCACTACATTATCTGGGGGGTGGGGAGCAGGGGGTACTGGTACCCAGCGCTAGGAGTCTCCTGGATATCTGTGAGGCAGGCAGATGCTGCAGATCTGAATGGCTTCTGGTGATCAAAAGTCATCCTCACCCCATCCTATGTCAGAAGCACTGCCTTTCTGTAATCCCTTTCACCTCCTTGCGAAACCGAGCTTGGGAACATCCCCTCCTCCCCCTCACGCGGGGGCCCTAGCTCCCCCAGGGGCTCATGCTGTGTGAGAATGAGAGGTCGGGAGGAATCCAGGATCCCTTGTAGTTTCCATGGTGACCAGCGAGAAGTGAGAGACACCCAGGCCAGCATCTCCTTTCCTGAGGCTGCAGGCAAATGTGTATGTGTGTGCTTTTCTGCACACTCAGGAAGGGGAAGCCCTGGTCTGTGCAGGGGGAATGCCTAGGGGGGCACCTGCTGCTGCCCCCAGCGCTTTGGTAGAGGGGGAATTAGTGCAGTGACACAGGGAAAGGAGAACAGGAAGGGATTTTGGCAGAATGAGTCAGATCCCTCCAGCTGCAAGGATGGCAGGATGCCTACAAAACACACCAAGACAAGCATAGGGCACACCAGAGACAAGACGTGCCTTAGCATGGCCAGGGCACACAGCAGATATGCCTCAGGCCACCTCACTGTACTGCTCCTACTGCTGTCATAGAATCAGCAAGTTGGAAGGGACCTCAGAGGTCATCTAGTCCAAACACCTGCTCCGTGTAGGAATTGCACAGCTACAGCATCCCTGACAGATGGCCATTCAGCCTCTGTTTGAAAGCTCTCCAGAGAAGGAGAGCCCACCACCCCGCTAGGCAATTTGTTCCACTGTCAGACAGCTCTTACCATTAGGAAGTTCTTGCTAATGTTTAACTGAAGTTCGCTTTCTTGTAATTTGAGCCCATTATTTCTAGCCTTGCCTTCAGGGGCAACAGAGAACAAATATTTGCCATCCTCTCTGTGACAGCCCTTCAGATAGTGGAAGACCACTATCATGTCTCCCCTTAATCTTCTCTTCTCTAGGCTAAACATACCCAGCTCCTTTCCTCATAGGACTTGGTATCCAGACCCCTGACCACCTTTATCACCCTCCTCTGAACCTGCTCCAATTAGTCAATGGGTGAAAACAGACATGATGCTAACCACCCTTTAACCACCCTTGGTGGTCATTTATGCATGTTTCAGGGCTGCATAGGGCACCAACACAGCCCTGCAACATGCATAAATAACCACCAAGGGTGGTTAAAGGGTGGTTAGCTTCATGTCTGTTTTCACCCAATATTCTTCTTTAAGTGTGGTGCCCAGAACTGGAGGACACAGTACTCCAGAAGATGTCTGACCAGCTCAGAATAGAGTGGAACTACTATTTCTTGTGACGCTGAAATAATGCTTCTGTTAATGCAGCCTAAAATGGCATTAGCGGTTTTTGCAGCTCTATCACACTTCTGACTTATGTTCAGTTTGTGATCAACTACAATCCCCAGATCCTTTCACATATATTGCTGCCAAGCCAGGTATCCCTCATTGTGCATTTGATTTTTCTTACCTAAATGCAGAACTTTATATTTATCTCTGTTGAACTTCATTTTGTTAGGGCATTTTCACACAAGACACTCTCCACCCACTATGCATGTTGCAGGGCTCCAGTGTTGCCCTATGGGTGCCCTGTAACGTGTACAGTGGGTGGATGATGGGTAGTGAGTGGAGAGTGTCTTGTGTGAAAATGCCCTTAGTTTCAGCCCAGCTTTCCATCCTGCCACGTCATTTTGAACTTTATTTCTGTCTTCTAGGGTGTTAGTTATTCCTCCCAGTTTTGTATCATCTGCATATTTAAAAAGCACTCCTTCTACTCTCCTATCCAAGTCAATAATAAAGATGTTGAACAGTACAGGGTCCAGGACAGAACCCTGCGGCACCCTGGTCGATACCTCCCTCAAGATTGATGAGGAGCCACTGATGAGCACTCTTTGAATACGGTTTTTTAACCAGCTGTAAATCTAATGGTATCATCATCCAGCCCACATTTTACCAGCTTGTCAACAAGGATATCATGGGGAACTTTGTCAAATGCTTTGCTGAAATCAAGATATATTACATCCACAGTGTTCCTTTGATCTACTAAACTAGTAACTCGATCAAAAAAGGAGATAAGATTAGTCTTGACAAATCCATGCTGGTTTCTAGTAATCACTACATTGTTTTCTAGATGCTTACAGATTGACTGCTTTATAATCTGTTCTAGTATCTTTCCAGGTATCGATGTCAGACTGACCAGGCTATAGTTTCCCAGATCCTCCTATTCCTCCCTTTTGAGGATAGAGACAATATTTGCTGGTCTCCAGTCTTTCGGCACCTCACCCATTCTCCAAGAGTTCTCAAAGATGATAGACAGAGGTTCTGTACCCTAGGATGTATTTCATCAGGCCCTGAAGACTTGAACTTGTTTAGAGTAGCTAGGTATTCTCTGACCAACTCTTTATTTATCCTGAGCTGCAATCCTTTCCCCTCATCATTCACGCTACTTTTGCCAGGTTGGACACAGTTTCCGTTTTGGGAGAAGATGGAGGCAAAGTAGGAGTTGAGTAGTTTGGCATTCTCTTTGTCATCTGTTAACATTTCACCATCTTCACCGAGCAGCGGACCTACTGCTTCCTATTTCTTCCTCTTACTTCTAACATACCTGAACCCCCTCCCCCCTTTGTGTTGTTGTTAGCATCCCTCACTAGGCTCAGCTCATTCTGTGCTTTTGCTTTCCTAACATGGTCCCTACAAGTCTGGGCTACTTGTCTGTATACGTCCTTCGTGACTTGTCCCATCTTCCATTTCTTATGTGTGTTCTTTTTAATTCCCAGCTCATCAAAAGTCCCCTTCGCTGCCGCAATGGCGGTGACGGGGCAATTGTCCGGCCCCCTCCATGACAGCGAGGGAGACCGGATTCCGCGAAGGCTCCGGGGGAGCGAATGGTATGCTCCGCCCAGAGAGAGACTGTTGCCGGGAAGATTGAAGGAGCGGGCGCGAAAGCACTCCGCACTCCGGAGTTGAACAGCCCCGCCCCTGTTAGGAAGGGCGGAGCTGTTCTGGCTGCACGCTGCAGATTGAGCGGGGAGAGAGACAAGCAGCAGCAAGGAGGTCTTGCTGCTGTGCCTCAGCCTCGTGGTTCAGGGATTTCAAGGGAAAAAGAAAAATTGAAAAGATGGGCCGCACGAAGAGGAAGGAAGCGGCGCAAAAAGCACCGAGCCAAACCAGGCACAAGGGCAGTAAACCCCAGGGCGGGGGCATGGGGGAAGGGGATGGGGCTCCATCCCGAGAGGAGCTGATGGAGCGGCTCGCAGCCTGTGAGGCCATGCTGCGGGCCCGGGGTCCAGCTCCCTCGCAACNCAAGCCAAACCAGGCACAAGGGCAGTAAACCCCAGGGCGGGGGCATGGGGGAAGGGGATGGGGCTCCATCCCGAGAGGAGCTGATGGAGCGGCTCGCGGCCTGTGAGGTCATGCTGCGGGCCCGGGGTCCAGCTCCCTCGCAACCCACTACTCTGGAGCACCCAGAGCTAGCCAATACAGACCCTGCCCCACTCTTAACTGGGGGCCCAGCAGCACAAGGACAGTTCCCAGAGCATACTCCTCAGGGGGGGCAGATGCAAGGAGGGGCAGTGGCCACTAGCCCCCTGCCCTTGGAAGGAACCAGGAGGGGCACTAGGGTGGTGATTCCCCCAGCCCGTTTTCGGGAGGAGGCAGGAGAGGAAGCAGGCCTGACAGGGCGCAGAGCTGGGCAGGCCAGGTGTGGGCCTAGTGGGGCAGTTAGAGCGGAACTCCCCCCACAGCAGAGGCTGCTCGGCCAGGGAACTCACAACATCGGGTAAGAGCAAGGGGGGGGAAGAACAGGGAAGATCCCTTACCATGATCGCACAGATCCATGCCAGCCACAGCCCGACGCAGCTGACCCGGGTGACTGGGGACCTGGGCGCACTGGGTGACCAAACGGGGGTTCCTGGCCTGGCCCAATACCGGTCACAAGGGGAGGGGAGGATAGCTGCGGCTACACCTGCCCCCCCCGACGAGAGTTTTGGTAGCCCCACCTGCAGCGGTAGGGCCTGACCCATACGCACTAACACCCAGTTACCAACCCCCAGCGACATGGAGGCGAATGGAAGAACCAGCCCAAGAGGGGACGAGCTCTGATGTCGCCATGTGGCGGAGGATCATCGCACTCGAGGAAGCACTTCAAGGTCCCCCAACCCGGCAGGACAGGGGGGACAACGCGGCGTCACTGGCAATGACCCCGAGTCATGTTGATGCGGTACAAGGTGAGAGACTACCACCCAAGAGGGGATGACACCGCCCACCAGGGGGAGGGAAGGATTGACCCCCCTCAATGGGCTCAACCTAGGCATGTCACTGATCGAAAACCTGCAGTCAGACACTAACATTAGGGAGCAACAAGGGAGTAGGCAGCCGGGGAGGGCTCAAACAACCCCGGCATGGGCAATAGACCCTACAAGCCCCCGACTCGTACAGATAGACGGGTGTATCCTGCCCGTCCCCCCGTCGGGGGGGTTATGAGAAACGAGTCACACCCAGTAGGGGTCTCCACAGGGAATTGGATGACCACCCCCCTCCCCCTTCACACACCAGACACCAACTTGACACAAACAAGTACCGGAGCAGGGCCGGCACCAATTATTCGCCCACCAGGAGGGGTAATCCCAGCAGTAGCTGCCCCGTTTGGGAGCCACTTAACAGTGGCAACCAAAGAAAAAATATGGAAAGGAGAGTATGTGGATTTGTTCGCACTCCTGTTCAGTGATTCCATTGTGGATCATTCGGAGTCGGATGGTGACAAAGACAAGGAAAGATTCCGGCACCCTAAAGCTGACCAGAATTGGGCAAATTGGACCTCCGCATTTGCCATATATATGGGGTCGTTATGCAGGGAGACCCGGGGCGGGGCCTTGAGCTCCATAAATATGCGGACATTGTTCGCAGAACGCAGGGGACGGGACCCCCGGGGGCTTGGCTGCGTTATGACGAAGCGTTTCGTCATAGGGCAGCGAACACTCCAGGCCTGCGCTGGGATAGTCACGCCCCGGATATTTGGTTGGAAAGTATGGTGGATGCCACAAAAGCACCTAGATCCGACAGTGGGCACCCCCTAGTGCGGGGAGGCGTTGCACCTGCAAACTAACCATACCGGGGGGAGAGCCGTAGGAGAGGCCAAGGGGGCCCTGGCCCGTGCTGGGAGTACAACAAGGCAGGCAGGTGCAACTGGCAACAGTGTCGATTTTGACATGTGTGCTCCAGCTGTGGGGGGGGGCACCCTGAGAGCACATGTTACCGGCCCCGGCAGCGAGGTAGGGGAGGACGCAACGGCGCGGGACGAGGTAACAGCAGAGATAACCGGGGTCCACGTCCGGGTCCCGCCCCCAAAAGGGGGCCGACACCAATTAAGGTTGACGCTTTAGAGGCAGCCCTAACAGGGCCAAAGTCGAATATGTGGTGCAGGGCTTTAGACAGTGTGTGGGGCCCGAGGAGAAGAGCAGACAGCCAGCAGGGAAGACGGGTCCTGGAGCGGCGACTGGGACCCCGCCCCTTGCGCCGCCGACACCGTGGCAATCAGCTGGAGCTGGGAGGCGGAGCCGGAGACGACAGAAGGCGGGACCGGCAAGGGAGATAAAGCGGGGAGGCCAAAGGAGGGGCGGGCGCGCCCTCCCTCCCTCGCGAGAAGACCGACCCTAGGGGCAAACCCTCTTGGGGAAAGCAGGGACCTCTTCCGCTCGCCTGCCCAACGCCCGACCAACACGACTGGCCACAACCAACTCCAGGAGCTGCATCCGGGCCCGGCAACAGGGAAGTGACTGAGGCGGGGGAGGGGAGCACCAAAAGGGGGGTGGGTAGTTTTCGGGTATCCGAGTGGACCCCGTGGCGCAATGTGGGTCAGGGCCCTTAGGCCACAAGGGGGGTGTGCGGAGACAGGGGAGGGCAAGGGTAGGCTCGGGCAAGAGCCCGCGGATAAGGGGCCAGGCTTGGAGGGGGTGCCACCTCCCCCCCTTCAAAGGCCCCTACCGGAGAGCAAAGGGGGGAATACACCCCGGGGCGCCCCCTCGGGGCCGTCCCCGGGGCACAAGCCTAGCGGGCAGGGGACACAGGGATTTATAATTCCCGCGGGCACAGTGAAGCCCTTGACGCAAGTAAAGAACCTTAAATCAATTGAAGGTAGAGAAGAACTGGTAAGGGCAAAGATAGAAAAGGAAGTATCCGAGGGCAGAGTAGCAGGCCCGTTCGATCACCCCCCTATGCAGTGCCTGGTCCTATCCCCCTTAGGAATAGTACCAAAAAAGATGCAAGGAGACTTTCGTCTGATCCATCATTTATCCTATCCTCGGATATGTCCATTAAATATGCATCCTTCGACCAGGCGGTCAAGAAGGCCAGGCATATGGGAAAGGGGGCACTGTTGGCCAAATGCGACGTCAAGTCAGCATTCCGACTGCTGCCAGTGCACCCCAATAGTTTTCACCTATTGGGTTTTCACTTCAAGGGGAAATACTATTACGACCAGGCAATGCCTATGGGGTGTTCCATTTCCTGTTCAGTGTTCGAGCGATTCAGTTCCCTTGTGGAATGGATCTTTAAGCAACGATGGGGAGGTGGCGAAGTAACCAAATACTTGGATGATTTCTTGATTATAGCCCCTCCCCGATCAGACGAATGCGCAATCGCATTACAGCGGTTCCAGGAAATGACGGATGAATTGGGCATACCCCTTGCCCCTGAAAAGACGGAAAATTGTCCAGTTTGCCAGAGAAAAAATTGACGGAACTGAAAGAAAAGATTCAGGACTGTAGCCTCGCCCATAAAGTCACTGTTCAGTCCTTGCAGTCCCTAGTGGGGAGCCTCAATTTTGCATGTTGGGTCATCGCACCCAGCAGAGCATTTTTGTCCCGACTGTACTACAAGCTTAGGGGGGACCTACCGCCCCATTATAGGATCCGGATAACACAGGCTATGAAGCAAGACCTTAAATCATGGATTGAATTCTTGGCAGAATATAACAGCGTTAGTTTTTGGAGGGAGAGGTGCTTGCTACAAAGTGACCTACAGGTCCACTCCAACGCTGCAGGAGGGTCGGGGTTTGGGGTGTATTTTAGGACCAGGTGGTGTGCCCAAACATGGCCGCCAGAGTGGCACAAAGCAGGTGTCACGAAGGACTTAACTTTCCTTGAACTGTTCCCCATAGTGGTAGCGGTGTTGCTCTGGTCGGGCCAATTCGCCAATCACACAGTATTATTTTGGTGTGACAACCTGGCAGTGGTCCACATAGTAAACACCCTGTCCTCCCGTTCCCCCCGGGTTATGTCACTGGTTCGGGCATTAGTTGGAGCATGCCTGCGGAATAATATACTGTTCACCGCTCGGCATGTCCCAGGCATCGACAATGGCATAGCCGATGCCCTCTCTCGCTTTCAGACCAAGCGATTCCAGGAACTAGCGCCGGAGGCCAGAGAATTCCCCGACCCCATGCCAGCGGGGGCTTGGAACCTTGGGAATTAGAGCTCCAAAATACCATTAGGGGATCCCTCGCCCCGAGAACGCGGGCAGCTTACGGTAGGGCCTTCCGTGATTTTCAAAGGTACAGGGCTAGCAAGGGATGGGGGATAGGCTTTCCCATATTGGAATCCGAAGTTCTCCAATTTGCCATGTCACTTAGAAATAGGGGACTCACACCAGGTACTATCGGAGGAAAAGTAGCAGCCCTCACGTTCGTTAGCAGGATGAACGGATTCCCCTCCCCGGATAGAGGTTTTTATATGAGGCACATGCTGGAGAGCTGGAATAGATCGACCCCGCTCCCGGACAACACCCGGGCCCCTATAACTACCCCCATTTTGGTGCGCATCATCGGCACCCTGCCCGAGGTGTATTATGATAACTTCGAATCCCAATTGTTGACCACGACTTACACAATAACATACTTTGGGGGATTTAGGATTAGCGAAGTAGTTCCTGCATCCCGTAAGGATCAAAGCAATGGGGCCTTCTTAATTGAGGATCTGAAATGTACACCCGTAACAATTCAATTAAGGTTGAGATGATCAAAGACCGACCAGAGAAATAAGGGAACAAACGTTGAATTGTTCAGGTGTGGGGACCCGCAAATATGCTCAGTAGAGCAAATGAGGAGATACATCAGCATATGCCCCCCAGTGGCAGGAACATTATTCAGGCATAAAAATGGCTTGCCCTTGACAGCTTACCAGTTCAATGCAATATTGAGAAGTTCATTGACTAGATTAGGCCTCTCCCACAGGAATTATGGGTCCCATTAATTTAGAATAGGGGCTGCAACAACAGCAGCAGCAGCCGGTTTACCAACTGAAGCTATTAAAGCAATTGGCCAGTGGCGTTCTGGGGCTTACAAGAAATACATCAGGCCATACCCACAATAATCAATTATTTCTCCCGTACTTAGGGCCTAGGTGCTTCGTGGCTCAACGTCGAGTGACCTGGATCGTGGGTCACAGTCTGGTGCGCTGGGCCAGTAAGGCCGCTGCCGAGAGCCAGTGGGCGCACCAACCAGGCCTGGGAGACAAGGCAATTATTAACTGGTATGGAACGGGAGGGATGCGATGGCACCAGCTGATCCCGAAGCTCAGATCCCTACGTGAAGGTAGCACGGCGGTCCCCCGCATAATCATAATCCACCTGAGGGAGAATGACATCCCGGCAAAGAAAGGGGTTAATCTAATAATTAAAATGAAGCAAGATTTAGCACATGTTAAAAGTTTGTTTAAAGAAGTTCAGTTAGTTTGGACCAGTTTAGTACCTAGGCTTAAATGGGGAAGGGCCATTAATCCAGCCAAAGTCAACAAAACGAGACGCAACATTAATAGGGAAATATCTAAATGGATGATGAGCATAGGAGGAATGACCCTCAGACATGTAGATATTGTGTTCGGGTGGACTGAGCTGTTCCGTGAAGAAAGAGTCCATTTGTCCGCGGCAGGGAATGAGCTCTACTTGGCAGTTTTGGCCCAACAGTTGAGAGCATTGTTGAGTGTATAGGCGGTGGGTGCCGGGGGAGCCCTGGTAGGACTCCCCCTTTGTGGCGGGGGTCCAGTATGGTATAGTAGGTTAAATAGGATAGAAATTAATGAAACGAGTCATCTCCTTAAGAGACGGGGAAGTGACACCCAGTGCCAGGCGCAGGCAGCAAGCACTGGGGTTATGCCCCTGGGAGGGGTACTGCAGTTCGGTCAGTAAGTACCTGCACGGTCTGCTGACTCAGCGGGTACTCACCTCCTTACTCAAGCCCACAGTTGGGATGCTCCCCCTTCGGGCCAGAGCCAGGGTGCTGTCGAAGGGGAGCCTTGTTTGGTTGGAACTGGCACGGGAAGGCACATCCCGGCCAGTACCAAGTTTATAAGAATCAATTAGCTAAGCATACTGGACCCATATTGCTTGTGCAATCACCCACCGTCTTTGATTTGATTGAATAAGGAGTGTGGCCTGATTTAATCCAGCACCTGGTCTCTGTGTCTTATTGGGGGGTGCTGCGACAAAGCTCTTTGTGCAGCCACATTGGGTTTTTTTAAATGTCTCCCATTTTCTTCTCTCATTGTAATTGTTTGCGGTTGTGTCTTTGGTAACTCATTTTTCAAAAATCCCCACCCATCTTGGACTCCTTTTTCCTTTAGTTTATCTAGGCATGAGATCCTGCCAAGCATTTCTCTGAGTTTATTATAATCAGCTTTCCTAAAGTCCAAGGTACACGTTTGACTATGCTCACCTTTACTTTTTCTTAAGATCATGAATTCCAACATGTCTCACAGATTTGCCCTTGCAGAGCTGAGCCCAAGGCAGGAGGAGGCACATCTGCTACTTCTAGCGTAAGGTTGTCTTATCTGCAGAGGCAACATAGATTACCACCTGGGGCCCTGCAGTTGAAGGGGCCTTGTGGCTGCTCTTTAAAAAAAGAAACACACAGCTATGCCATGACAACCCACTCCACTCTTGCAAACATACATGCTATACTCAGAAATGGGAAAGCTATGTAAAAACAATCCATATTTTATAATCCATATTTTATAATTGTTTAAATTATGATTTTTAGGGCAAATCTCATGATTTGAAGGGGCCTGTTGCCTGATTTTTTAAAAACATTTTGGGTTGCCAGAACAAGAGTAGCAATAAAGCAGGGAGAGCACCTTCCTGGGGGGTTAACCTGGAAAAAGGTTACCACAGAGTGGCAAAAAGGAGCATCTGTCATTGAGTACTACCAGCCTAGCAATCCTGCACCAGAGACGAACTCAGGGGCCCACACTGGCACCAGGGGTTGAAATTCCCAGCAGGACACAAAGCAGTGCTCAGCAGTGAGAAGAAGGGAACACAAGAGGAGGATGCAAGCTTGCACATCTGGGTGGGGGACTTGGACCCCTACACCCATCCTTGACTGTGCCCCTGGTCCAGCTCTATATCTAGGAGACGTTTCAGAAGGTCCATAAAATATTGTGCGCCACCTGAGAGTCTCCCCTGCTTTCCCCACTAACTAATGACATTTACAACAGACTCAGACTCAGATTAGTGGGGAAAGCAGGGGAGACTCTCAGGTGGCGCACAATATTTTATGGACCTTCTGAAATGTCTCCTAGATATAGAGCTGGACCAGGGGCACAGTCAAGGATGGGTGTAGGGGCCCAAGGGGTCCAAGGATGGGTGTAGGGGATTTACATTTACAACAATCTCTGCCTCACAGCATGAAGTACTGCTCTGAGGGGCACGGAACGGTAATCGGAAATAACCCAGGCACTGCAGTAATGGGAACTAGGTCAGGCACCAGAGAGACTTTAATAAATGTATTCAAACCCAATACAGGCTCTGTCACATGCACTGAAAGGTGGATGAATGAAATTTTTCAAAACAGTAATAATTTCTGATGCTCTGCACAGAGTGAACAAGCTGTTTCAAGGGAAGAAGCAAGGGAATTCCCATTGCTGGGAACCTAAAATGAGACTGGAGAGAGCACTAGAAAATGGTTAGCCTTATCCTGACGTGCGCTGGATGATGCAATAATGTCTCCGTTCTGAGGTGATACTACTACTTAGCACTTTTTACAGAGCTTTACATTTTCTCAGCACTGCACAAACATTAATTATACAGATTAATGACAAATGGCAATCCATCCCATTGGTGGGGGAGATGTCCGGTGAGAAACACCATAATTAATTATTTAGGAGAAGAGGTAAATAGCAAGTTAATTAAATTTGCTGAAGACACCAAAGGGCGAAGTATTGGGAGTGCCAGTGGGAACAGAGAAATAATGGGAAGGAAATGAAGAAGGTTAAACATAAGGGGCAGAAAATAAATGAGATTCATCCTGGAAAAGAAAGGCAGCTAATATATCGTTGGGGGGGTGGGATTTGCCTTCTCCATCAGCATGCCTAGCGCATTCAGTGGGCAAGAGAGTCCAAGAAATCTGTACTACATCCTATTATCAGGTTAGTTCCCGACTTTAGCCTTTTAACACTGGGTTTTCTGAAGCTGTAGCTCTTTGGATACTGAAGAAGGTGGTCTTATGATCTCACATTACAGAAAATGGGGCCAGAAATATTCAGTGGAAAAGAGATGGCTGTGCAGCGACAATGTCAAAAGAGAAGTAAGAGGGATAGTCACAATTGAATGCAATTCTGAAATTCCAAATGGGAGGCTGCAATCCCATATGGCAGGGGGAAATTAGCAAATGCAGCCTGTAACAGGCAGCACACAGACATCATGGGACTGGGAGCTGCCCACTTTGTGCAGTGGGATCATCCCTCTCTATACAGCCTGGGCAAGATGGCACCTAAAATGCTGAAGTTACTTTTGTCCCCTTCTGTATTAGAAGTAAAAAAATTGGCAAGTTAAGAGAAGGGCTAACCAAATGGTTATGGAGTAGGAAAGATTACTTTCAGTATGGGTCATGACAAGGCACTCTGCAGCCAAAAGTGCTGCTCTTCCACATTTGGTGCCTGAACAGGCAAACTGGCTCTAAAACTGGTACAAAATAGAGAGTGTGTACACATGCTTTCAAACCTCTCCATTGCACTGGGAATTTTGTGCACTTCTGCAACGGGCACAAGCTAATCCTAAAGTTTTGCCGATCGTATGCATATGTGTGTATGTGCATGCATGTGTATGCATGTATGTTCTTGTTCACTAAGCAAGACTAAAGGTCCCTCAACTTCTTTCATGTAATTGGACACTGGAGGTTCTTTCAGACATCATGATTTTGAGTGGTAAAACCTGCCAAAAAGCTTGTAGAAAATCCATGACAAATTACCATCTGGCGTTTATTAATGTAAACACTTCTACCATGTGGCAGATCTGCTTATCTGTGGAAGAGATTCCCAAGACCATTGTGGATTTACCACTTGGGAGAAGGGTGCACATGTCATAAAATAAATCAGTGGTGAATTACCACTTGCCATGGGTTTTATTAATTGAACCTGTGATGTCTGGAAGCCCCCTGGGATACCGTCCATAAACCACAGTGTAGCAGGGCAGGCTAGAAAGGAGCCTGGCCCTTTAAAGAAGGTTAGCATCAGCCAGAGTTAACACTAGCAGGGGAAGCATAGGTGCTGTGGTGGCAATAGGCCACAGCTAGGCTATCCCTCAACTGGGACCAGATGAGCTGGGTGTGGCAGGGCCAGCCCAGAGCTCAGGAGACTGAGTTGAGAACGCTGTGAGGGAGAATTAGGGCCAAACCAGCAGTAGAAAAATTATTTGCGAGTATTTCAGAGTAGCAGAGTACTGGCCCGAGTTTCTGGGAGCTACTCAGTACTACTGCTGAATAAATACTGAGTATTTTGCTCAGTAATTTACTGAATCCCCTAAGTGGTGGGAAGGGGGGCAGGAAGGGAGCAGGCGTGAATCCCCTAATGTGGTGTGCAGGAAGGGGAGTGGGCATGGGGAGGCATGTATACTGGTCAGGAATGGAGGGTATGGGCAGGAAGCTCACAAACAGGACTGGATACACCAGTGGAGTTAAGTTGGAGCCGGCTCACCACCTGCCACCCAGTGCTGCAGCTCTCCTGGCCCCCAGCTTTTCTCTGGGAGCATGGTGGAAAATGTAGTCCAGCATGCTCCAGAGAACATTGGCTCTCTGAGAGCATGCTGGACTACATTTCCCATCATGCTTCCAGAAAAAAAATATGGCAGCTAGTTCTCCCAGCCTGCAGCCAGGAGACCTGCAGCGCTGGGGAAACTTCATTGGGGTCATAGCACTGGGGGGACCTCACTAATGGTGGCAGGTGGTGAACTGGCTCCACTTCGACTCCACCAGTGTATCCAGTCCTCTTAGTGAGTTTGCTGCCCCTGCCCCCCTTTCTGCATGCCACATTAGGGACCTGCCTGCCCCCTTCCTGCCTGCTGCATTCAGTTCCTGAAGTTACCAAGTACCATACTGATTTCTCTGTTTACTCGGTAAACTGAGTCAAGTACCAAGATCCTTGGTAACTAAAAACCGAGGAAAACCGAGTCCCGAGTTACAGCCCTACAGAAGATATCTGGGAAGCAGGAGCTCAGGAGGAAGCTCTACTTAGGGACTAGGCAGCCCAGGAGAGAGGGATGTAAAGAAATGACTGAGGCAGAAGAAAGGGAGGGTTCTGCCTGTGGAGAGAGAGGACTGCTACCGAGTGGCTGAAGGGACTCAGGAGAGTAGGAGTGGGGGTGCTGAGAGGTACCTATGAGTTGGGGGGCCGTGGACTCACAGAGCCCCAGGGTCAGGCCTACTTGTCCTTAATGTGACCCATGACAGGATTAGGGCTCTGGTGGGAGGTGCCTAGCTGGTGGACCAGGGAGTGTAGGACCCAAACTGGGAGGATACTGGGAGTAACACCTACCAGCCCAGGACCCCAAAAGGCCTGACCCTGAGACAGCCTATACCACACTCCTTCGCTGGCATGGAGACTCCAAACATTTAAAGTAGGCTCTGGTGGAGACCCCTGGTGAGATGACAAGGATCAGCTGCTCTGGTGTTAAGAGGAGCCAACTGCAGCCCAGGAAGAAAAGTAGAAGGGTCTAACCTACCCAGAAGGGGACAACTCTGATGAGAACTGGACCCCTCAGGCGGAGGCCCAAGTGTGCATGGGATTACCCACTGATGGTGCTAACGCTTCAAGATGACACCTGGGACCAGTGGCGAGGACGTCCCCAGCCAACAGAGGATGCAAGTGAGAGCTTCATGTATGTCCCTGAAACACTATGCTGTTACATATGGCATTTATACTGGTGCTATGGATAGCTGGGGAATAAAGACACAAAACTGTCTCTGGGAAGAATGGCTAGATATGCACACAAGGCTGGTTAGCTTTTACTGGCTTAAAGTAAATCGGCAGATTAACCCACTGATCTAAGACCGAGCATTTGACATGCCCTACAAAATAGGGGTTTTTGCACAAACCTTGTCCACCAAAGAAGACAGGATAATAGAATATTTGTGAGAAAACTAAAACTGAAGACTAACAAGGCTGAAGTGATGATGCTTGGCTGGCCCTGTGTCTTGTGGGTGAGGGGGAAGATAGGGATGCCTGTTATTGAGGGGGTCCACCCTCAGCTGGTCACTCAGGTTTGGGGTGCTCCTGGATCCTTTGTTGTGCCTGGAACATCAGGATGACACTGTGACTGGTAGCACTTTACACCAACTCCATCTGGTGAGGTGGCTGCAACCTTTTCTGTTGGATTCAGACCTGCCCACCATCATCCATGCTTTTGTAAGCTTGAGGTTAGACTACTGCACTGTGCTCTACATGGGTCTGCATTGGCTGCCAACAGCATTCCAGACACAGTTCAAGGTGCTGGTTTTGACCAATAAAGTCCTAGATGACTTGGGCCTGGCCCTGCATATCTCAAGGGCAGCCTCCATCCCTATGTTCCATTGCACCGTCTCGGGTCAGCTGGGAGCACCCTCTTGCAAGTTCCTTCAGTGCACCAGGTCCAGACACTATGCGCACACAGAGGTGTTCTTGGAGGCTGCTCCACAGCTTTGGAACTCCCTTCCCCTGGAGGGTTGCCAAAGCCTGAGCATTTCCTGGAGGCAATGTGAGACCTATTGATTTGGCCAGGCTTTTAGCAGGCAGGGATAGGGTTTGGGGGTAGGGGTAGTTTTAAGTAGGATTGTTTTATAGTTTAATTCGTTTTATATGTTCATATTGTAAACTGCTCTGAGCCTTTGAGGAAGGCAGGGGTATAAATAAAACTATATGGAATATAAAAAGGTAACCAGATTGCACAAAGAGCACATTTTGTAAACAGTGTCTCAAATATTACCCATATTAGCAGTTGCTGTTTTTGTCCAAGAGGTAAGACATGGAGACAAAATAGTTCATATGATTTTATCTTTTATTGGTCCATCTTGCAAGCTTTCAGGCTGGGTGGCTGCTTTGTCTCCATTTTCATTTGGGACCAACACAGCAACCACACTGCCTTTAAACATAATCATGTTTTCCCATTCATATTTTTTTTAGCTATTCTCTTACAAAAAAGAGTGCTCTCTCATTGGCTGGTATAGCCATTCAGACATGCTGGTTTGAGTCCAGTATTACTTCCCATATCTAGACATTTTATTTATTTATTAATATATTTTTATTCCACCTCTTCTGTTCACAGCAGGTCAAGACGACCAACAACAAACCGACCAACCAACACATAAATACAATAATAAATATATTAAAACACTAATAAAGCTATCTTGAGGGATAAGCTAATTGTCCAGACTAATTGTCCAGACATGAGAGGTGTCTGGATATAGGGGATTCAGGTCTGATCAGCTGTTTAATACTGAGCAGCTAATTGGCACTGGATATTACCAGCTGTAATACCACTTTTTGTGTTGAAATCGATGATGTCATCCTACATGGGTAGCTGACTGAACAAATGTTTATGTGTGTTTATGGTTACCGGATAGTCTACTCCCTCTGTCTGTTTTCCAGATGATTTCCCTTGGTGCAATGTATCCAGCTGTGAGACAGAGAAGTCACTCCAGGCTGGCAAAGGGCTGGTAACTCCAGAATAGAAACTGCGGCAATTGTGTGGGCAAAGCTTTATTCCAAAGAGTCCAACCATGAAAGCCCCATCATTCCTTTCCTTCCTTCCGGAGGAAGCTCGCCTGGCCCCTAGCCTGTTGACATTCCGGTGAAGTTGCAAAACCTGGCTGTTTGCCCAGGCCTTTGGGGAGGATGGGAGGGGAGGGTGAGGGTTTTTTAGCTCCCCCACCTGACTTGTTATTTATTATATTATTTATGATATTCAGCCCTGTTTTAATATTTTAATATTATTGTATGAAATGTTTTAAACTGTTTTAATTGTATTTTACTGTTGGAAGCTGCCCCGGGCTGCTTTGCAGGAGGGGCGGGATATAAATCTATTAAATAAATAAATAAATAAAATTTCCTGCTCCTCTCTTTCCACACACCCTCAGTTCCTTCCCACGCCTGTTTGTTGTTCTTTCTTCCACCTTGCCACCTCCTTTCTCCCCACCCCCAACACCCACTCACCCAAAACTCCATGAAGATGTGCAGCAGGAACCAGACTGGCCCTTCCCTAAAATTCATGTGCTTGTGATCATAGATTACCAAAACCCAGTAACAGGGCACACACATCTCTAGAGACAACAGCGGCTATTTGCTAGCAGTAGCTAACCTGCTGTCTGCATCCATGATTTTTGAGTTCCTAAACCCTGCAGAGTGTGCAGTTGCACCAGATATAGCAACCAAGTGTGTGTTTAAACCCAAAATGGATAGCTAGTGTTATATCTGGTAATGCCCACTATCAGCACTCCTCTACTCCAGGTGAGCTTTACGTCCTCTGACAGTAATGTGGGACATAAAGCATCTCTGGAATAGGTAGCTCTGGATATGGGAGATCCTGGTCCACATATGGAAGATTCTGTGTTTATAGGTAAATATGGCCTTTACATGTGATATAGGGCTTCTTTTCACTAACCAGCACAGGCAGATTAAAACTATACTGCACGCTGAAATTACACAGCATAACACCTTTTTCATTTTTATTGTTTAGGTTAGAAAACATATCTCAGATCTTTTTTCCTTCTGGCTTTTGTCAATTCATTTAGATGGAAACTGGGATGAAATCAAAATGCACAAAAACAGTATTTTAAAATGGTTTCCCTATTAGTTTAATAAACTGCCTAAAACATGCTGGATTACATGTCCAACATATGTGTGTACATGACACCCACCCACTGCACATCGTGAGTACACCATGTGCACACACAGTGCATACTTGGTGTGCATGTGGAGTATGCCTGCACATTACACGTGACCTTGGACCTCAGTGTGCTTAGTATTGCATCCAAAAGTGTAGAACATTAAGCATATAAGTTTCAATCGACTACTTACAGGTAGGGTTACACCCTCACCCTGGGTTTGATCCAAATACCCTGGCTCTGTGATTTCCAGGTGAAGCCCCAATTTTTCCAGGTGATTCGAAGACGAGGCTTCAGGAGGTGGGACCATGTTGGAAAGGGGCTCTCCCACTGTGATGATGTCACAATGCGCCACAGAGGTTGCGGTCACATCAGAAAGGGGTGGGAATTTCCCTTCTGATGTGGCCCTGCCCCTACAGGTTCAACTCTGGGGAAAGCTCATGTCTGTCATGAACAACCATCTTTGCTTGAAGTGGCTACATCCTCTCATCCAGGGACTTGTGTTCACTCCCCACTGGTGGCAATAGGGAAAACGCAGTGAACATGGGTCCCTGCTCTCATGCTAATTAGACCTAGTCTTTTTGTATTTAGTTTGGGCCCAGCCCTGACCTACATTTCAGCATGTAGAAGAGTTCGAACGCTTGCACACACTCACCAAGTGGTATTAGTCCATTCAATGGATCATCAATTACTTTCTCTCTTGTCTCTCTCATTAAGAATGTACACAAGTCTTTGCTGGATTTTGGCCTTACTACAAAACATGACAAACTGAGCTGTAAGAACAAAAGAACATAAGAACATAAGTAGTGCCATCCTTAGTCCAACCAATGATCCATCAAGCCCAGCATCCTGTTCTCCAACAGTGGCCAATCTCGATCGCATGGGAGAAGAACCAACAGTCACAATGGACAATCCATTCCCCGTTGTTCACTCCCAGTTCAACAGTAAGAAGTTCATTCCGTAAACTACTTGGTTAATAACCATAAATTGACCTATTCTCTAAGAACTCATCCAGTCCTTTTTTAAACCCAGCTATACTACTGGCCCTGACAACATCATCTGGCAACAAATTACATAGGTTAATTATGCGTTGAATGAAAAAGTACTTCTTTTTATTTGTTTTAAATCTGCCAGCAGCTAGTTTCATGGAGTGTCCCTTAGTGCTAGTACTATTTGAGAGGATAAATAACCGTTCCCTAGCTACTCTTTTCACACTACTCAAGATTTTATAAACCTCTATCATGTCCCCTCTCAGTCTTCTCTGAGCTGAAGAGACCCAGCTTGTCAAGCCTCTCTTTGTACGAAAGCCGTTCCATACCCTTTATCATTCTCGTTGCCCTTCTCTGTACCTTTTCTAGTTCAGCTGTGTCTTTTTTGAGATGGGGCGACGAGAACTGCACACAATATTCCAGGTGCGGTCGCACCATCGATTTGTATAGAGGCATTATTACATCCTGAGTTTTATTTTCTATCCCTTTGTGAATAACTCCTAACATTCTGTTCACTGTTTTGACTGCTGCTGCACACTGGACTGAGGATTTCAGTGTATTGTCCACAGTCACTCCCAGATCCTTTTCCTGAGTGGTAACGCCTAGCTTAGTACCCAGCATTGTGTACTCATAGTTTGGGTTATTTTTCCCTATGTGCATCACTTTGCACTTGTCCACATTAAATCTCATCTGCCATTTAGATGCCCAGGCACCCAGTCTTGTAAGATCTTGCTGCAGCTCCTCACAGTCTGCTCGTGTTCTGACTACTCTGAATAACTTGGTGTCATCTGCAAATTTGATCACCTCACTCTTAACACCCTTTTCCAGATCATTAATGAATACATTGAAAAGAACTGGTCCCAGTACAGATCCTTGGGGCACACCACTTTTTACATCCCTCCATTGTGAAAACTGGCCATTTAGTCCCACTCTTTGCTTCCTATCCTTTAACCAGTTACCAATCCATAGCAAAACACTACCTCCTATCCCATGACTTTTTAATTTTCTCAAGAGTCGTTTATGTGGGACCTTATCAAAAGCTTTCTGGAAATCCAGGTACACTATATCTGCTGGGTCTCCCCTGTCCACATGCTTGTTTACGCCCTCAAAGAATTCCAAGAGATTAGTGAGGCATGACTTCCCTTTGCTAAATCCATGCTGACTCTTTGCCATTAAGCCATGTTTATCAATATGCCCAGTGATTCTGTTCTTAATGATAGTTTCCACCATTTTGCCCGGCACAGACGTCAAGCTTACTGGTCTGTAGTTTCCAGGATCACCTCTGGATCCCTTTTTAAATATCGGGGTTACATTTGCCACCCTCCAGTCCTCAGGTACAGTGGCAGATTTTAGCGATAGGTTACAAATTACTAACAGTAGGTCTGCAATTTCATATTTGAGTTCCTTCAGAACTCTGGGGTGAATACCATCTGGTCCTGGTGATTTGTTAGTATTTAGTTTGTCAATTTGCTCTAGGACCTCCTCCAGAGACACGTTGATTTGTGACAGCTCTTCCAATTCATCACTTACAAAGTAAGGTTCAGGTGTGGGTATCTCCCCAACATCCTCTGCAGTGAAGACCGAAGCAAAGAACTCATTCAGCTTCTCTGCAATGTCCTTTTCCTCCCTAAGCACCCCTTTTACTCCCTTGTCATCTAACAGCCCAACTGACTCTCTAGCAGGCTTCCTGCTTCTGATGTCCTTGAAATTTTTAAAATTATTTTATTATTAGTTTTAGCATCTTTAGCAAGTTGCTCCTCAAATTCCTTTTTGGCCTGCCTTATTAACTTTTTACATCTACTTTGGCAACGCTTATGCTCTTCCCTATAGCTTGAGCATAAAGATATTTCCTTCCTGTTCATTTACATACAATGCAAACTAACTTATTGGTTAAGGTCTGGCAAAGGTTTATTGAGCTAGCATATTTTTAAAAATTTATTACCGTGTGGTCCACTAATTAATTGATACTTGCAGAACTAGAATTTCTGGTTAAGTCAAAGAAACAGGTTTTCCTCGGCCCCTGACCTAACAAATGCATTGCCTATTGAATTGGATAAGTCAAATTCTGTACCTTGATAACTCAGATTTTTAAGGTGTTATAGGGTACACCCACCCACCTAACTATATCAGGGCCTTTGAGTGTACTAATGGTTTCTTGGCAACATGTGGTTAAAATACTGTAGTATATCCCCTCCCAGTTTGCTTTGCCCCCAGTGCCCCCATTCCCTGCCTGTGTTGCAAGCCCTCCTGCTCAGGGGAGTGGCAAGTAATAGGAGCGCTGTGCACTGCAATGCAAACTTGGAACCCAGTGTGGGGCTTGCAGTGCAGGCAGGCAAGCAGGCAGAGAACTCCCGTTCCCTACTGTTCAGGTGAGCAGCAGGAACAGGAACCCTGTGCATTGCGCTACAGCGGACTAGATGATGCTTTAGGTTCTTTCCAGCCCTAACGTTCTATGGGCGTTTTCAGACAAGATACTCCCCACCCACTATACATGTTACAGGGCAACACTGTAGCCCTGCAACATGTATAGTGGGTCGGTAGTGGGAGGAGAGTGTCTTGTCTGAAAACGCCCTATGATTCTAAGCTTGGAGGGTAGATGCTATAGTATTTTAGCTATATTCCACTAAGAAATTATTAATTTACTCAAACCTGTTGATATTTTTAGCTGGGACATTAAAGTAGTGCTTCAGTACAACTTACATTGCCCCATTTATGTAACTCTGCATAAGCTGAATTTCTGATGTCAAACTTTTATAGAGCTCTCTCAGTTTGACTTAACAGGACTCTACCCAGGGGCGGCTGCTGGGTTTTGATGTCGGAGGGGCACTGGGGCAGTAAGGCCGGCAGGCCTAGGAGTGGAGACAGGGGGACAGTAGGCAGAGCCAGGGGGATGGTAGGCGGAGCCAGGGGGATGGTAGGCCAGTGGCATGGCATAACCCAGCAGCAAGGAGTTCCCAGGGTTAACATCGGATGGAAGAAAACACAGTCTACATGCACATCAAGCTTAAAAT
>QEPC01012438.1:1503739-1537958 GCA_003113815.1 Sphenodon punctatus
ATTTCCCAGTCTCGCACACCCTCCCCCCTTCCATCCCAGGCCCCCAGCCTCTGCTCCCCGAGTCCCCACCCCCCGCTGCTCACCTCCCCTTCCCCAGTGCCACTGGGGAAGGGGGGATGAGCGGCAGGGGGGTGGAAACTCAGAGAGAAATGCCTCTCTGCTCCCCAACACACACACCCTGGCGCGTTTACTCACCATCGTCGTCGGGTCGGGGACTGGCACCACTCCAGCCAGGCAGGCAGGCCGTTGAATGGAAACGCTCGGCGGCGAGATGGGCTGACGCGCGCATGCTGAGTCAGTTCAAGCATGTGTGCTGCAGCCCATCTCGCCGCCAGAGCACCTCCACTGAACGCCCAGGTGAGGCTTTGCACTGAGCCCATAGGGCTCAATGCAAAGCTGACGCCAGGGAAATTTCATTTCCCTAGCAGCGCACTTGGACTGAATGCTGAGCCGCCCAGTTCGCATTCAGCCTAAGTTTGTCCCTTCTGGGACTCCAGGCTCTGGAGTCCCAGAAGGAATCCAGACAGAGGCGCTAGAACGCTCACTGACTCAGCGCTCTCTGCCTCGCCGGTCGCTGAAATTGACATCGGAGCGCCGCGGCGCTCTGATGTGCCACTGGCAGCAGAGATAGAGCGCTCAGTCAGTGAGCGCTCTGTCAGTGCGGCATCCACCAGGGGGACGGGGGAGAGCGGGGGCAGGGCACTGCCCCAGGCACCCCCACGCTACAGCCGCCACTGACTCTACCATATTATCATTTATCCTTACAGAGCTGGAATAGATAGCAAAAACGTTATCCATGGTTCATATCCGGTATTCCTGACAACTTGGGAAGTGTTCAGTAACCATGGAGGTTAACAGCCAAACTAGAATACCGGATAGTACCATTCCTGACCGGAAGAACTCAGCGGGTGTACTCGGTGATTTCTTTTCATCTTACCGAGACCTCCCATCTCGGTTTTGTCCCCTCTCCTGTTCAACGTGTATATGCAGCCGCTCGGCGAGGTAATCAGAGGGTTTGGGGTGAGGTGTCATCAATATGCTGATGACACCCTACTCTACCTCTCATTTTCAACCGACCCAGGCCCGGCTGTCTCGGTCCTTACCCGCTGTCTGGCAGCTGTGGGGGACTGGATGAAGGCCAACCGCCTGCGACTGAATCCTGACAAGACGGAGGTGATATTAGCGGGTAGGTCGGCAGAGGTGAAGGCCCCATCGATTGATAGGGACTGCCCTCCGCTGACGTCCCAGGTGCGGAACCTGGGGGTGCTCCTTGATGCGCAGCTCCGCCTGAATCTCCAGGTGCAGGCTGTGGCGAGGAGTGCCTTCCGGCAGTTACATCTGGTGAGGCGGCTTCGGCCACTGGTTTCGGTTCCGGACTTGGCCATGATCATCCATAGATTTATTACCTCTAGTTTAGACTACTGCAACGCGCTCTACGTGGGGCTACCTATGGTGATGGCTCGGAAGCTGCAGCTGGTGCGGAATACGGCGGCCTGGCTCCTGGTGGGGTTGGGCCGCTGGGAGCACATTACACCAGTGCTCCGATCTCTGCACTGGGTGCCAATAGTCTTCCAGGCCTGATTCAAATTGTTAGTTTTAACCTATAAAGCCTTACACGGCCTGGGCCCTGCTTATTTGCGAGGCCGCCTCACTCCCCAGGTTCTAGATTGGCCCCTGTGGTCATCCGGGAGTGCCTTGTTGGAGGTTCCCCGGGTTCTCCGGGGGGGGGGGGGACGCAAAATAGGGTGTTCTCAGTGGGTGTGCCGTGCCTCTAGAATTCCCTCCCGGTGGGGGCTTGTCTGGCCCCGCACCTCCCGGCCTTCCGCAGGAACTGCAAAACCTAGCTGTTCCATCAGGCATTTGGTGAGGGAGAGGGGTAGGGTTGGGTGGGTGGGGGAGGGTGGAGGGGGTGTTCATTTGTGTTTTTTATGCTTATGCTTTTTAATGTTTAAAACGGTTTTATACTGTATTTATTTTGTGTTGTTAGCTGCTCTGGGCTGCCTATGGCGGGATAGAGCGGGATATAAACCATGTAAATAATAATAATTTACCAAATTACCATTTACCATGTTACCACATTATTGTATAACCAAACCAGTCCGAACAGAGAGAAGGAGTTTTGTTTTGTTTTTTTAAAAAAAGGTCAAATAGTAATTAAATAGCAATGTGGTAAATGGGAATTGGTAACTGGTAACTCCGTTAATTGGATAGCTTGTTGATACTAAACTGGATACTGTCTGACTGGATACTGCAGATACTGTGATATTCGGTTGAATATTGGACAGTAGCGGATACTCGTTTCAGCTCTAATAATTTCTATAGCACTTACGTGTAAAATGTGCTTTACGAGTCTTATCTAGTTCACCATGCGAATCGACAACCCTGTACCATTATTGTTCCCATTTGACAGATGGGGAAAGTGAGACTGAGGGATACTGACTTGGCAAAGACCACACTGAGTTTATGACTACAATGGGATTTGATGGTTTTCCAGGATCAAGTCCAGCAGTTTATCTGCTAGGCTACATTGGCTCTCAGGATTTTAAGATTATGGCAAGATCAGACATTCACATAAATTGGTATTAATTTAATTTAATTTTACATGGGTTGATATTTAAAAGTACTTACTTGAAAATCTGTTTTTAATTTTTACAAAAATTATTGAATTTTGCCCATCCTGAACAGCATGAAGGCAACCTGCTCAACCTGAATGTGAGAAATCATTTACGAAGTAGCTTGGAAACTCCTCACAGTGAGGAATGCTTGACTTTGCCACCAGATGCAAACAAGATGGATTAATCAGGTTGTTCATCCACTTACTCTCTCTGGACCAATTTCGCTCAACTAGCTTGTTGTAGCTAAGCGGCATGAGAAGCAAGTTTTATTTATTGGATATTCTAGTATCCAGATAGAAGTTACATATCCACAAAGGGCTGCCTTTTTCAGGAGAACAGGAATTGCTAGTCCGATTCAGAGCAGTTGGTTGGTACCTCTATTCCAGGGGTGGGGAACCTTTTCCCTCCAAGGGATCACTCTGAAAATTAGTACAAGCTCCAAGGGCCACATAGAAGTGGGAGCCAGTGGTGCAAATCCTAGCTCTGTGTCATGAATCTGTCCTATCCTCGTGGGCATCCCCTCACCTCTGTTCCCTTACTCCAAGCTCAGTCTTCAGCCACCTGCCCACAATACTGGGGCTGGTAATTCTCCCGGTGGGGAATCTCCCTGCCAGAAAACATATGCCGAGCTCCGCACGTGGCTGCAGGGCTAAAAGTGGCTTTTTTCTCTCCAACTATCAGGGCTGGATTTTGAGCCTTCCAGTGCTTTTGGGAAGGAACTGGATCCAGGAGCCATATCTAGGAACTAGCAAGGGACCAAAGAGAAGCTAGCCATGGACTACATTTTCCCCCTGAGTGGGCCTGAGGTTCCCCACTAATCCAATATATCTTGTCCCCAACAGTGTCCACATCAAGAAGCTTTAGGAGAAGGAGGAAGAAACCCCATAATCAAGAGTTATGGGAAAACCAGCCCAAAAGGGAATATTGATTTGCTCATGGTTGGCTTATGCCCTGAAAACACAAGAGTTTAATCTCTTTTTAAAATTACCGCCTTCCTGAAATAACTGTGGACACTTATCATCCATGGAGTTTTGATTCTACCAACCCTTTAAAATACTGATTCATAGGTTTTTAAAAAATGAGATGCTTCTATGCATGGCCACCCATTAACCACGCATCCAACTGCTCACTTGAGGTTGGTGCGTGGGGATGCAAGCTCCCATGAGCTACACAGTATCCACACATGGTCACTCATGGGACACTGCCAAAAAATCTGGAGTGTGGGGCATGCAAAAAAAGTGTGTGGGGACACCCACGCATCCCCTACCTGTATGAACCAGGGTGTCCACCTACACCAGAAGGCAGGTCCACAGCCAGCTGCCTCCCCAGTCCTGCCCACAGCCCTGCTAGGAGGTCTCTGGGGAGCTCTTAAAGGATACATGTGCAAAATACAACACCACGGTGGCTCAAAGCACAAGAAACCCCCTCGTAATGCACAATTGGTTAGAACAACTGTCCATGCAGATTTAAGTGAATGGGATTCATGCTTACCTAAGCGTTAGTGCGGTGCTATCTGTTGGTATATGCAACATCCATAAGTTAATGCCTGTTGCTTTAATAACAGTAACTAACTATAGAGCCACCAGATGGCGCTGCTAAGTTTATGTGTACGTAGAAGGGACTGGGAGATGGGGTTTTGCAGCTGAATTCCTTTGTGTAACCACTCCTTCTTCCCTTCTCTCTCTTTGACTCAGTCTCCATTTTGTCTCACTACTAGGTAGAGGTAACTAAGGATCTGTGCCTGAGAAAGCTTAAGTAAAGTTCTGTTTTTACACCTTCAGCTGCATTTGTCCTTACTGATTGTGAATCCGTTATTACTCTGCAACACGTTATGGGCCCAGACCTCTTCAGAACAGCCCAGAACAACTCCAAAGACTGGAAGTGAGCTGAAAGGAAAAGAGGCCCAAAGGAAACTCCCAGAGGAGGCTACTAACAGTAAGTGAACAGAAGAACCAGAATCCCAATCTGAGGGGAGGGAGGCAAGCATGGCCAGCAGCTCTGAATTAAAGCTTTCAGTCTGCAAGAGGAATAACACAAACTACCAGTTGTGGAAATTCAAAATAGAAATGCTCCTATCCAAAGATGACCAGTGGGACATAATCACCACAGACAGACCTGCAGCAAACCCTGAGGTGTAGGACAGAAAGAACAGACGGGCAAAGGCAACCATAAGCCTGCTAGTAGAAGATGACCAGTTAATCCACATAAGGGAGGAGATTACGCAAAGGGCATGTGGAATGCACTGCAGAAGCTGCATGAAAGGACCAGCTTGAACAGTAAGCTGTTTCTCCTAAGGAAACTGTACCAGATGAGACTTGGTAAAGGGAAGGAGATGCAGGATCACATAAATTCAATGCTGGAAGTGGTAGCACAACCATGTGGCGGTCTTACTTCTCTGCAGCCTGCCTGAATCATACAGCACCCTCATAAACGCCCTAGAGACAAGGCCTGAGGCAGATCTAACACTGGGATTTGTAAAAGGGAGACTCATGGATGAATTCCAGCGCAGGAAAGAAATCATGCAGGACAATCAGGACCAGGATAAGGAAACTGCCCTAAGAACTGCAGACAACAGATTGCACAAGAAGGAAACAAGGGCATGTTTTCGGTGCAAGAAAGAAGGACACCTAAAGAAAGACTGTTCCATATGGAAGGCAGAACAACAAAAGCGATCTCTACAAGTGCCTACGCAAAGGGCCAAGGCTACAATCAGTGACACAACCACAGAACAGTGGAGAGGATGTTTTAGAGCAACGCAGACCAACTCGTCACAGGACTCGTGTGTCGACTCTGTAGCCACAAATCACATGACCAGCGACAAGAGTTTTTTCACGGTACTGGGCCCAAGCAACAAAGAAAAGATAAACATCACTGATGGAAGCAGCATCACAGTAGAAGTTATTGGTGAAGGAATTCTAGGTTGCAACAAGCCACACGGAGGCACACTAGCAATACCGGTAAGGGATGTGCTGTATGTACCTGACTTAGAGGGAGGACTCCTATCCGTTAAACGCCTAACAGAGAAAGGGCTCACTGTCAAGTTCCGGGGTAATGAATGCACAATCCAAAAGGGAACAAGGGTCCTAGCCAGCGCCTATGCAGATGAGCACCTGTATTGCTTGAGTGCAACCAAGGAACAAGCAAAACTCACTGCACATGAGCAACACAAGGACTGTATTCATCTGTGGCATCGACGCTTGGGTCACAGGAACCCAGAAAGTATAAAGGAACTGCAAAGACAGCAGCTGACAAAAGACCTGATAGTAACAGCATGTCCCTTGACCATGAGATGTGAATGCTGTATCAAAGCTAAAGCCACCAGAGCAACGCTCCCCAAGGCAAGCCAGACAAGAACCTCCAAGCCACTTGACCTCATACACAGCGATGTGTGCGGCCCCATGAAAGTACCCACACCTGGAGGGAACAGATACATAATGACATTCATAGACGACTACTCAAGATACACAGTCACATATCTCATGAAGCATAAGGATGAAGTACTGGAAAAATTAAGGGACTACATAACCATGACAAGCAACAGATTCCAATGCAAGCCGCTCGTACTCCGAACCGACAACGGAGGCGAATACACAGGAAAGAGAGTTGAAGACTTCCTGAGAGCCCACGGGATAGAGCACCAGAAGACGGTACCATACACGCCCGAGCAAAATGGGGTAGCTGAAAGAAAGAACAGAACCTTAACAGAAATGATCAGGTGCATGTTGACGGACTCTGGACTGCCAGAAAAATATTGGGGCGAGGCAGTAGTTACGGCGACATATCTACAGAACCGACTCTACTCAAGAACAGCAAGTAAAACTCCATATGAACTCTGGTATGGAGAGAAGCCTAGTGTGGGACACATCAAAGTGTTTGGATGCAAGGCATACGTGTACATTCCGGAAGAGAAACGCACCAAACTACAAAACCGAGCTGTGGAAGGGATTCTTGTTGGATACAGAGAACACTCCAAAGGATACAGAATCCTCAACCCACACACAGACAAAGTAACTATCAGCAACAGCGTGACTTTTGAAGAAAACCCAAGCAACAGTATAATGTCCTTACAAGAATCAGGAGAAGAAGCAGGCCCTGAATCAGGAGGAGAAGAGCGTCCTGAACAAACAGTTGAAATCAGAACAAGCTCAACTGAGATGCAGGAACAAACCCGATCACCTGCAGATGTTGAAATCAGAAGATTCACCAGGGAAAATAAAGGCAAACCACCCACCCGCCCGTCCTACAAAGCAAGTACCAACAGACTGTCTGAGCCATTGACATGGGAAGACGTTTTACAAACCTCAGAAGGGGAACACAACAAATGGACAAAGGCAGCTACAGAAGACATGGTAGCAGATGCCCTGACAAAACCTTTAGCAGGAGAGCGCCACCAAAAGCTACTAAGTAAAATGGGCATAGTAGGTTAACTTCTGTCTGTTGAGAAGGGGTGTTGGTATATGCAACATCCATAAGTTAATGGTGCATTAAACCTGCTGCATTAAGAACAGTAATTGACTATAGAGCCACCAGATGGCGGTGCTAAGTTTATGTGTACATGGAAGGGAGATGGGGTTTTGCAGTTGAATTCCTTTGTGTAACCACTCCTTCTTCCCTTCTCTTTGACTTAGTCTCCATTTTGTCTTACTACTAGTTAGATGTAACTAAGGATCTGTGCCTGGGAAAGCTTAAGTACAGTTCTGTTTTGAAACCTTCAGCTGCATTTGTCCATACTGATTGTGAATCAGTTATTACTCTGCAACACTATCATCTTGGAGGATAATGCTGTAAGCCCATAAATAAGTCAAATACATGGGGTGCAGCCACATGAGATGCCCTGGGCAGGTTACCATGCCTTGGGCAGTCTTAACCCACTCTGGGCAGCCGTACCATGCAATGCAGCGTAATGTATGGTCAGTGGCCACCAGATGTTCCCCCTGCCCCGTGGTGGGGTGAGCAGCTGGCTGCTACACAATGCATCCTCGGAAAAAGGCAGAGGGCACGTTGCGAAGCAGTTTTACCCAAAATGGGGTAAGGCTGCCCAAGGCATTGTAGCCTGTGTGCCTGGGACCCTTCTGCCCCGCTGCGAGCTCCGTGGCAGGGTTTTGAGTGGTGGCGGCTGCTTTCACAGCCGGGGGTGGGATTTTGTTCGGGCTGGGCTCCGGCTTGTGTGGATGGCGCCTTGGCCAGCCTGTGGCGGGAGATCTGACAGCAGTCCAGCTGCCCCATGGGGAGCCTGTCTGGCTGCCTGCGCTGGTCCCACAGAGTGTGGCGGCTGCGCATGCCCGCCATGGGGCTGTGTGGGGATCTGGCCCTCCGCAGCTCATGTGCCTGCACCCATACTCAAGAGAACTGATGCTAGAGGTGCATGTGCCTTAATTAGGTTAACACCTGATTGGGAGTGCACCTGAGAAAGGCGCTGCTCAAGCCAATCCTGAGAGAACTGTAGGGAGCAGCTCAGTGTGAGGGAAGCTGCTGATAGTGCAGGAGCCAGAAGGGAGAGCTCTGCTCTAAGTCCAGGAAAGGGGCTTGAAGGCTGTGAAGAGAGCAGGACATACAAGGGAACTCTCCTGCTCAGAAAGGTAAAAACCACAAGGGTGCTGACTATAAAGACTTGGGGAAGAGTCAGAGCTGGTAGGCCTGACAGAGACAGAGAGAGCTGCGGGAAGCAAGGAAGCAGGCTGAGAGCCTGCAAAGTCAAATGGGTTGCCTGGATTGTAAGAACACCTGGAGAGTGTGCTGAGCCTCCAAGCATTGTGTAGAGAAGTAGGCCAATGCAGGGAGCCTGGCTGAACTCGGAGTAGTGTATATAACAAGAGACTGTAGAGGAGAACGCTATAATAAATTAACACTGGAGAGCTAATCCCCTAGACGAGGCTTGTGTGTGAACCCTAATCCTGGGGTACTTACTGTTGGTAAATCACTGCCCTGCTACAGCAAGGTCTATGTACATGTGTGGTGGAGTGGTATCAAGTACCACAGATAGGAGGAAGGGGGCACAGTCTAAAAAGTCTGTGAACCACTGATCTGAGACCACTGATCTAGTTTCCAGCCAATATAATGTAGGAGTATTTTTGACCAATATAGAGAAATGGACCTTTAAAGCCCTAAATGGTCTGGGCCTCACATATCTGAAAGATCGCCTGTCCATCATGCCGGATTTTTTTACATTGAAATTAATGGCCGCAATGTAAAAAAAGGAACAACCCCCCCCCCCCCAAACACTTTCCCTCCCCAGTCCAGGCTGCGTGGGTGGAAGTGGGGACACCACCCACCCACCCTGCCCAGCCTGGATTTAAAAAAAATAAATCCCCCCCCGAAGTCCCTGCTAGTGCGGGTTCCGGGCCGCCGCCGGCGACCCAAAACCTACACCAGCAGGTAGGTACTGTGGTACTAGGGTGATCCCTGGGGTAGGGGGTGGTTTAACACCCACCCCACCCCAGGGATCACCCTACCTCCCCACCCAGGGATCGCCTATCTTTGGTGCTCCGGGCGGCGGCGGAGGCAGCGGTCTGACGGCTTCAGCGCTGGCTGTGGCTGCTGGCTTCAGCTCTTTCTAGGCCTTCCAGGGAACTTCCGGAAGTTCCCTGGAAGGCCTAGAAAGTGCTGAAGCCGGCAGCCACAGCCAGCGCTGAAGCCACCGGACCGCCGCCGCCCGGAGCGCCAAAGGTAGGCGATCCCTGGGTGGGGAGGTAGGGTGATCCCTGGGGTGGGGTGTGTGTTAAACCACCCCCCACCCCAGGGATCACCCTAGTACCTGCTGGTGCGGGCTCTGGGTCGCCGGTGGCGGCCCGGAGTCTGCACTAGTAGGGATTTAGGGTAAACAATTTTTAAAAAAAAATCCAGGGTGGGTAGGGGTGCCCCCCCTTCCACCCGCACAGCCTGGGAGAGGGAGGGGGGAGGTATTTTTTTTCCCCCCATTGATTTCAATGGGGACAGTTCCCCATTGAAATCAATGCAATAAATCCGGCACCGGTAATCCGGTTTTAATCCGGTAATATGTTTTTTTGTAAACCGGTAACCGGTAAAACCAGTAACTGGTATTTTGCCTGATGTCCCACCCCTACCTTTGCAGCAGCCTCCCCTGCATCCCCACTCATTCTTGCAAAGGGGAGTGTGACAAAGCACTTTTTGCTGCCACCCCCTGTGTTTGGGTGAGGGGGGGAGGCAAAGGGGTAATTAGTTTTGTTTGTACGGTGAGTGCTCACAGGGAGGTGTTCTCAGTTGTTGCTCCAATACTATGGAACTCCTTTCCCGTGGAGGTTGATTTGAGCCTGGGCATCTTCCAGAGGCAGTGCAAGACCTTTCTGTTTGTTAGGGCATTTGGCGGGCAGGGATAGGGAATAAGGAATGGGGGATTTGGTGGGTCTTTGGGGTAGGAGTGTGATGGAGTTTGGGAGGGGAGTAAGGAAAGGTTGGGGGTCTGGGTTTTTTTAATGCTGTTTTTATATGTATTGTTTTTATTTTTGCCCTGGGCTAGCTGACTTTCCTCCTGTAACTAAGCTAGTACTGAAATGAGTAGTGAATTTATTATTTAGTATATTCCATTTCAGGTTGTTTTTTGTTGGGCTTTTTTTGTAAAAAAAGCATTCTTGGTTTTTTTATTTCAGTCATTCTGGTATTTTGGTTGCACCACTTTTGGCAATTAGTAAGTAAGTAAGTAAAATTTTATTTGTTTGGACATAGGCCGTAACAAAATGAAACAACAATTTAAATAAAATAAAAATACTTTTCCAAATAGTAATACAAAATATCCAATTTTATACAAATATTGGAAAGTCATATTACATTGTATAGCCTTACCCTTCCCGGGGTTTATGGTGGCAGTATTTGGCCCCTGTTATAACTTCTTCCATTCTAATGCCTTACCCTTCTCGGGGTTTGTGGCGGCGGCACTTGGCCCCTGCGTTAACTAATTGGTATTCCCAATACTTATCTAATGAACTATCCATGACATTATACAATGCTGAATTCAGCAAGGTGGAGCTATTACCTATTATACAATTGACAAAGCTAGAAAATCATACAAGACACCAAACTCTCCAGATACTCCAGGCCTATACTCTAGTACACCTGGATATGACCTTATATATTGGCCCTACAGGTAGGCGCCAGCCTTTGAGTGAACACTCAGGGGAATTTATCGAGCAGAGATACCTAGGGGCCATTTGCATATAGGCTTTATATGAGAAGATCTTAAAATATAATACTAATGGTGATCTCAGTTGGCACAGCCTCCAATCCCAGTTCACCGCACCCAATTGGCTGATCGGATATTCAATACTTTATCCAGCCCCTACCTAATCTACAGGTATAACAGAATAGTCAGAGAGATAATTAAGGTTAGGGCCTATATGTAGGTGTCTTAAATTCCACAAAGTTTTGTCTAATTTGTATTATTTGGCAATTAGGAATTAACAATAGTGCAAACTATTGCCTTAATGATGTGACTGAAATGAAACAAATAAGGATGAAAATTATACACAGGCACCAAACTACCTTTGACTTTCACCAAATGCTAGACACCGACATGCTATTTGTCTCTTTTCCCCTGTTCCCAAGAGTTTTTCCATCTGAAGGGGGAAGAGGGACTGGGTTGAAATTTGTTATCTAGGACAAGCAAGCATGTCCAGAAATCCTAGAAGCAGCATGCACGCCGCCCCCCCCCCCCCCCTCTTGCTGGCCCTTCCTTATGGACCTGCTGATCCCACCTCCAGTAGTGGCTGGTGGACGTTTAGGTTGGTGTGATGGGGGCAGGGCCACGATTAAAATTTCACGCTAACATAATCAATGGAATAGAACACACAATGAATGAAAAAGCAGCATATGCAGAATGAAAAACTACACAATGGTGGTGGCATGCAATAATGAGCAAAAGGCAAAGCTGTGTGAGGAAATCAAAGAGTGAAAAATCAGCATTTGCTCCTGTAGATCAGGAGTTAGAAAAAAAATTGGTAGCTCAAGGCTTCAAGTCTCTTTAAAAACAAAAATCAAACCAGGATTTCTCCCCCAAACAATTTTTAATCGGCTTTAAAAGGGGCAGAGCCAACAAGTATCAGGCCGGAATCAAGCAGGAAGACAAATCACGTAGGCCACCCTCCACCAAAAAAAAAAAAAAAGCAGCTCTTCATCTTACTTGCTCTGATGAAATTAGAAAGGGGCAAAGTGCTGCTACAATGCTTTCAAATAAGCAGATCGGCTCCACACCATCCCCTTTCTCTTGCCCTGATTGGCTAGGGCAATGGCTCGGTCACCTCCAAAATGGTCTAATTTGTTGGATTCCTGCACTGGAATCCACAGGCAATCTCCCCAGCCCTTAGACACAGGGTAATTTCTGACGTACCGGGCCTGGAGGCCCGCCACACTGAACCACGGACCGGGATCTGTTTTGGATCCCGGTCAGGAATCAGGCCATCCGTCCTTTAGACGTGCCGGCCTGATTCTCACTGGGAATCGGGGAGGGGGTGGGGTTGCGCAGCACGACGCGCGGCCGCAGAGCCCCACCCTCCCGTGCTCCCCCGGCCGCCTACCCTCTGGCAGACGGGCAGGTGCAGCGGCTAGTTTGGCCGGTGTGCCCGATCCCGTCCCGTCAGGCTGAAGGTAACAGACGTTACCTTTGGCCCATCCCGGATCGTGGCCAATTCAACCACGGTTGGGGCCCGAACCCACCAAGATTCTGGACCTCTGGGCAGCCAGAGGTCCAGAATCGTGGTCATTTTGATTCCTGCCAGTGATTCACTGTGGTGAACATCTGGCAGGAATCCTTTAGACGTAACGGTACAAACAGTCACCACAGGGGATTCACTGTGGTTGACGGTGGTACCGTTACGTCTGAAATTACCCACAGTCAAGCATGTGTGAAAGCAGTAAAATATGGGGGAAATTACCATCGCCCTCTCTCTCACACATCTCTGTGCCTAAGCCTCTCCCCAACACACACACCCCCTGGCTACCACAGCCCCTGGAGCCCCCCAAAATCACTGACCTGACCCACCATGGCACTGCCATTGCCCCCTCATGTATGCCCAGCAACAAACGGTGAGAAAACACTGTTTGTGCACGCGCACAGACTATGAGGCAGTTCTCTGTGAACTCAACAGTCACATGCATGTGTGAACAGTGTTGTTTTCTCACAGTTTTCTGCTGCTCCACGCACAGGGGTAATGGCAGTGCCATGGTGGGTCAGGTCAGTGATTTTGGGGGGCTCCAGGGGTCACTAACTTGGGGCTGTGGTGGCATGGCTCCAGGACACTTGTGGGGCTCTAGGATGCTTTGTGGGCACTGCTCTGAATGTAGAACTACCCCTGGAGTCCCCAATCCTAGACAGACATTTACACATGGGTGTGTGTATATAACATGGCATAGCTCCATTGACTTAAATGCAACTGAGCCAAATTGCACCAGCAGGGAATCTGACTTTGCACGTCACTTCCCAAGACTTCCCATTTCTTTGACAGCCTGGCATTTTCCTTAATAAGTACGGTGAAAACAACTTTAATGGCTGCAACATCCGTTTCTAACTCATCATGCGCATTACTCACAGTCTCCCCTGTAATAATCAACAGATCCGTCTAATTTAGTAATTTGTAGAGCAAAAATCATCTACTTGTGCCTGTGATTGCTGTGCCAGAGATGTCATGGTGGGTATTATTTTAAAAAGAAATGTCTCGGCTTGATTGATCCCTAACAATCAAGGTGATTCCTGAAGGAACAGGGAGGGACTGCTTGTGAGGTCGATGGCCCACATTCACTAGAATCAGCTCCCTCTCCTCTTTCACAGGACTGGGATCTTAACAAATGTCCCAAAGGTCAAGAAGCCAAGTGGGAACATGTGATCTGTGGATGGGATAGTGCTCCCAACAGATACCAGATGTACTTTGCACGACTTTGGTGCTGTCTGGGGTTGCAGAATTATATTTAAGTCTCAAGATGGAGTAACAGGCAAAACATTTGGAACCACTGACGTAGAGTCTAGGTTCTCAGAATTGGTGGGACGTTGAAGGTATTCAGGGGGGTGGTGCGAGAAGGGCAGGGCCAGCTTTAAAACTTGCAGGACCCAGGATTTAAATAAAATGTGGGGCCCCCATGACCCCATCTTCCATAGCCCCTCCCCTTTAACCCCTTTCTGCAGGCCCTTGCTCCCCCACCCTAGTAGGGAAGGGGAGGACAGGGCCCTGAAGGAAGCACATCACAGGTGGGGAGAGGGCCCCATAGAAATAGCCTGTTCCAGGGGCTCAGGAGCACTGGTCCTGAGCCTACCAGGACTAGCCTCCCTGTAGGACCCCTTTGACCGTGGGGCCCAGGCCGTGGCCCCTACTAGCCTCTGCTTAAGGCAGGCCCAGAACTGAAACACCTAACTCGCTGGGGGAATCTCCAAAATAATGGGAAGAGAGTCAAAGAACAAGAGGGAGAAAATAGTAGTAATAGGAGGGTGGAAGTGGGAGACGGCGGGAGCCAAGCAAAGTGGGCATGTGGTGGTGGAGAGGGGCCTCAATTACCATGCACAAGGAGAAGAGGGATGCGATTCAAAAAAGTTTGAGAACCACTGCCTTAGAGTGTGTTGTCTCACTGATTATTTCCGAGCCTTGTGTTCCTGTTAGGGCTGCACATTCAGGTTTCAATAAAACCCAAATAAAGGGGGGGGGCGGCTTTTCCGGCTTCTACATTCGAAACACAAATACTAGGTCTGTGGATCTGGGTTTCAAGTGAACCCAACATTTCACAAAAATGTAATATCTGAGGTCTTAATCTGGGTCCCCCTAACTGCAGCACGTAGCCAGCTTGGAGCTGGGCTGCTCCAACGCTTCCATTTAGTTGCCTGCCTGTAAAGCCTGTAGTGAGCCCTCCCCCACTGCAGACGGAGCCAGACCCATGCCCTGTTCCACCCTCCCCAAGCTAACAGCCTCCCCACCAAGCTAGCCATGTTCTCCACCTGCTCCCAAACCTGTGCTTCCCAGTTGGTAGCAGACTTAGCAGCAGTATTGGCTGCATTTTCCTTTCCTTTCCTTATAGGCCTGTCAAACTGTCAGAGTCTCCCTGCACTTCTGTACCAAAATAGTCCATACACAGGTACATGTGTTCACTGTGTTTTCCACATGGGCAAGGATGGGGGAAATGCAGTGAACACACAGCTAAAGATGTAAATACTAAACACACAAATACAGATACAAATGCAAATACTTGACCCTATAGATAGCCCTAATTCCTGTAGAAAGGACAGGACTTGCCATTTAGGAAGAGAAGCTCCATTTCTTTCCTCCATCTTACTCCTTGATAAGAGCAAAAAAACAAGACAATAAACAGACCCTGCCCCAATATGGAGTTTGTCACCTGTTCTGCAAACAGATACTCTTTTACTCTGCACTGCACAGATTCATGGCTGCTAGTGTCCTCCTCAACATCAAAAGTCAGCAAACTTAACCCAGGTGGGCACCCCACTACATTTCAGTTAGGGTAAGAACAATCTCAAGATTTGTTTGTAGATTTATTTATTTATTTATTTAAGTACTTTTTATTGATATTTCCAGCTTTTTACACAGTTCTTTAGTACTACATATGTTGTCATGTTATACATTTTTTTTCAATAACCTTGTGAACATTAACCATATAACCTGTCATTAACCACATAATCCCTAAAGGGCTTGGGCCCCAAGAGACGGTCTCTCCTTCCATGCTGCACTGCAACCTGTATTGCTCATAAGTGTCCTCTCAAATTTGCATATCTGGCCACCCTACCAAAGGGGTTGCAGTGCAGCATGGAAGGAGAGACCGTCTCTTGGGGCCCAAGCCCTTTAGGGATTTAAAGGTCAAGACCAGCACCTTGAATTGTGCCCATAAAGCTATAGGAAGCCAGTGCAGACTATAAAGCACAGGGGTAATGTGCTCACAACGAGCCACCCCTGAAAGGAGCTGGGTTACTGAATCAAGAACATAAATAGTGCCATACTGGGTCAGACCAATGGTCCATCTGTCCCAGTCCCTGTCTCTGACAGTGGCCAATACTGGTCGCTTGGAAGAAGTCCCTAACAGGTCGCTATGGGGCAATCCATTCCCTGTTGTTCACTTCCAGCCCCCAACAATAAGAGGTTACATTCCCCAAACCTACCTGGCTAATAGCTGCTAATGGACCAATCCTCTAGAAACTTATCCAATCCTTTCTTAAACCCAGCTATACTACTGGCCTTGACCACATCACAAATGCCACAATTTAATTGTGCATTGAGTGAAAAAAAACCACAACTTTATTTTATTTGTTTTAAATCTGCTACCTCTTAATTTCATGGAGTGTCCCCTAGTCCTAGTACTATTTGAGTGGGTAAATAACCGTCTCTTTAACCTGTTCCACACCACTCATGATTGTATAAACTTCTATCATATCCCCTCTCAGTCATGTCTTCTCCAAGCTGAAGAGCCCTAACTTATCCAGCCTCTTTTCATAGGGGAGCCATTCCATACCCCTTATTCTTTTTGCTCTTCTCTGTACCTTTTCTATTTCTTTTTTGAGGTGGGGAGACCAGAATTGAAAACAGTATTCAAGGTGTGGTTGCACCATAGGCTGCTTTTAGAGGAGCTGGTCGCAGTTGTGCGATCCGCTGATGTGATTTTTCAAAATCCCGCAAGGCAGGATTAGACGTGACGTATTGCTCATTCAAGGCGGTTGCGCGCTGTTTAAAGACCACAAACTAAATACCTCACACGTGGAGGTATTTAGTTCACGGTCTTTAAACAGCATGTGACCACCTTGAACACATGACACGTCACATCTAATCCTGCCTTGCGGGATTTTGAAAAATCACATGAGCAGATCGCATGACCGTGACCTGCTCGTCTAAAAGTGGCCATAGATTTATATAGTGGCATTATGATATTTTCAGTTTAATTCTCTATCCCTTTACAAATAATTCCTAACTTCCTGTTTGCTTTTTTGGATGACCACTGCACACTGAGCCAAGGATTTCAATGTATTGTCCACAGTGACTCCAAGGTGCTTTTCCTGAGTGGTAACTCCTAATTTAGAACCCAGCATTGTGCTAATAATGTTTGGATTATTTTTTCCCTATGTGCATCACTTTGAACTTGTCCACATTAAATTTAATCTGCCATTTAGATGCCCAGTCACCCAGTCTCACAAGATCCCCCAGCAATTCTTCACAGTCTGCTCGTGTTTGAACTACCTTGAATATCCCATGATTTTTAATTTCCTCAAGAGTTTCTCATGAGGGACCTTATCAGATGCTTTCTGAAAATCCAGATACACTATATCAACCAGCTCCTTGTTATCCACGTGCTTATGTTCACACCCTCAAAAAACTCCAATAGATTAGTGAGGCACGACTTACCTTTGCTAAATCCATGGTGACTCTTCCCCATTAAGCCATGTTTATCAATATGCCCCGTAATCTGGCATGGGTATCTCCCCAACAACCTCTGCCATGAAGACCAAAGCAAAGAATTCATTCAGCTTCTCTGCAGTGACCTTATACTCCCTGAGTGCTCCTTTTATCCCCAGGCCATCTAATAGCCCAACTGACTCTCTAGCAGACCTCTTGATTCTGATATACTTAAAAGTTTTTATTATTAGCTTTTGCCTCTTTAGTGAGTCTCTCTTCAAATTCTCTCTTGGCCTGCCTTATTAATATTTCACATCTAATTTGCCAGTGCTTATGCTCTTTCCTATTCTCTTCATTAGGACTAGCTTTCCATTTTTTTAAAGGCCACCTTTTTGGCTCTAATAGGCTCCGTCACTTCACCAATTAGCTGTGCTGGCAGGCGTTTGTCCTCTTACTAATTTTTTTAACCTGTGGATACATTTAATTTGGGTTATCAAGATGGTGTATTTAAATAGACATTTAATCCTCACCATTGCTCTTTTTAGTTTCCTTCTAACTAGTTTCCTCATGTTAGCATAGTCTCTCCCTTAGAGAAGGAAACTAAAACTAGTTAGAAGGAAACTAAAAGGAACAGTGGTGAGGATTTTTAAAGTTAAATGTTATTGTGGTAGCTTTATTTACCATTGTCCCTCCAGTAATTATGTCAAATTTGATTATATTATGATCACTATTGCCAAGCGTCTCCACCACTGTTACCCCTGACACCAGGTCCTGGGCTCCACTTAGGACTAGACCCAAAAGTAGCTCCTCCTCTTGTTGGTTCCAGGACCAGCTGCTCGGAGCAGTCATTTATAGCATCTAGAAACTTTACCTGCATATCATGCCTGGAGGAGACATTCACCTAGTCAATATAAGGATAACTGAAATACCCATTATTATTATTATTATGTTACCAACTTTAGTAGCCTGTTTAATCTCCACTAGCATTTCAGTCAGTCTTGCCATTGTGGTCAGGGGGACAATAGCATAGCCCCACTGCTATACACTTCCACATTATGCATGGAATTTCTACACATAGAGAAATTCTTCTCCCTTCATAGAGAATCCATAGAGAAATTCCCCCCCCCTTCCCCAAACGATTACCCAGTTTCTAACAAATCTAAAGCCCTCCTCCCTGCACCAACATCTCATACATGCATTGGGACTCTGGAGCTCAGCCAGCCTCTGGGGTCCTGCATGCGGAACTAAGAGCATTTCTGAGAAAACTACCCTGGAGATGCTGGACTTCAGTCTCCTACCTAAGTAGCCTAAATGTAGCCTCCAGAACCTCTCTCCTACATCATTGGAACCCACATGTACCACAACAGCTGGCTCCTCCCCAGCCCTCTCTACAATTCTGTCTAGGTGGCATGTGAGGTCTTCAAACTTCGCACCAGGCAAGCAATTTACCATGTGGTTCTCAGGGCCACCAGCAACCCAGCTATCTACATTTCTAATAATTGAATTACCAACTATCATGGCCATCCTATACCCAACCCCTGGGCATTCACCCATGAAGATATATCCTTGGTGTGAAATGATAACACATTGCCTTGAAGGCAGGTCCCAGCTACAGGATCACTTCCCGCCATTCCAGTCTGATGCTCTCCTTCCTGGAGGCCCTGTTCCTCCAAGGCAGCACAAAGGCTGCCGGAGTGGAGGTGGGATTGCTCTACTATGTCCCTGAAGGACTCCTCTATATACGTAAGAACGTAAGAACATAAGAAGTGCCATACTGGGTCAGACCAATGGTCCATCGAGCCCAGCATCCTGTCTTGGACAGTGGCCAATCACGGGGGCCTGGGAGAAGCACCCAACAGGTCACCATGCTATCCATTCCCTGTGGGTCATCCCCAGGCTCCCGACAGTAAAGGGTTTTGATCCCCAATCCTATCTGGCTAATAGCTGCTAATGGACCTATCTTCCAGAAACTTGTCCAAACCTCTTTTAAACTCAGCTATACTGCTGGCCTTGACCACCTCCCCTGGCAGTAAATTCCACAACCTAATTGTACGCTGAGTGAAAAAATACTTTCTTTTGTCTGTTTTTACTCTGCCACCTGTGAGTTTCATGGAGTGTCCCCTAGTTTTAGTACTAGTTGAGAGGGTAAATAACCGTTCCCTGTTTACAAGTTCCACACCACTCATGATTTTATAGACCTCTATCATATCTCCTCTCAGCCGTCTCTTTTCCAAGCTGAAGAGCCCCAACCTATCAAGCCTCTCCTCATACGGGTGCTGTTCCATACCCTGGATCATTTTTGTTGCCCTTCTCTGTACCTTTTCTAGTTCCGCTATATCTTTTTTGAGATGGGGCGACCAGAACTGCACACAATATTCAAGGTGCGGTTGCACCATTGATTTGTATAGAGGCATTATGACATCCTCAGTTTTATTCTCTATTCCCTCTCTATACCTCTCTGTCTGCCTCAGCTCCTACAGCTCTTCCACTCTAGTAAGGGCCGGCCTTAGTGGAAGCGGGGCCCTGGGCGGGGAAATAATGTGGGCCCCCCCACTAACTTAAGGTGCTGGTGGTGGTGAAAATGCTGGCGGCCGCCAGGTCTAGGGGTGCTCCCCGGCTCAGGGGGGCACTCCCCGCCGAGCTCAAGGTGTTACCGGGCCTGGGCTCAGGGATGGGTGGAAGGGCACTCCCCTCCCCCTATCCCCAAGCCCGAGAGGCCGTTCGGATCGTGTACCTCATCTACTGTCGCCGCTCTTGTTCTCTCCTCTTTCCGCCGGGCCCAGGCTGCTGCCGCCAACTCCAGTCTGAGGCCAGAGGTGGCCTGGGCCCCAACCAGGCTGTGGAGGGGGCCAGCGGCATGAGGGAGAGGCGGGGTCTCTGCTTCTCCCTCACTTCCGCTGGAAGTGAGGGAGAAGCCCTGCCTCTCCCTCACGTTGCGACGTTGGAACTTGGCCGGGCCCCCTCGGCTGCCTGGCTGACTGTTACAGACTGAGCCAGGCAGCCGAAAGGGCAGTTTACTTTCAGCCAGGGAAAATGAGGGGGAGGCGGGGCCTCTACCGCTCTCTTCTTCATTTTCCCTGGCCGACTGTGACAGGCAGCGGAGGGGGAGGGGCACGGCGTGTGGGAGAGGCGGGGCCTCCTCTTCTCCCTCACTCCTGCTGCCCCCCCCTCTGCTGCCTGTCAGAAGTGCGAGCCGGCTCCTGAGGGCCCCACACTCAGGGCCGGCCCTACCGTGGGGTTCAGTTTGGGAACTGGGCCCCCTCAGGAGCGGGGCCCTGTGCGGCCGCCCTAACCTCCCTGCGGTAAGGCCGGCCCTGACTCTAGTCTCCAGAGACCACACACATTCTTTGAGAGCTAGGAGCTCCTTGCACTGGGTGCACAAGTACTACCTCTCCCCAACATGAAGATAATCATACATATTACAGTCAGTGAAAATGACTGGATAGCCCCCATCCAGTTGCTGTACTGCTGTCTATTCTTTTTTTTTAAAGTGGGGAAACACTTAAACCTAGTGTTGTACCTAGTTAAGACAGGAAAGAGCTAATCTTCTTGAACTGCTAAACTCTGGGGCCTTTTAGGTTAGGGATTTAGGGTATTTTCAGATGTTATGAGATCACGCTCAACCACAGTGATCAATGGTCAATTTTGCTGCGGGGCCAAAGCGCCCTGAACGTCTCTTTGGCGGCTGCCAGATGTTCACCACGGCCGATTCCCACATGGGGTCAATTTCAACCACGCTTCCTGGGCTCCCCACGGGCCGAGCTCCGAAAGCGTGGTCAAAGTGATTCCCGGCGGGAAGCAATAAAAAGTAACGTCTGGCTGACGATCACAGCCCGGAATCCCCGGCGGGATTCCAGGCCATGGTCAAAGCGGCTGGGCACTGTGGCCGCATTGGCCGCGGCACCCGCCTGTCTCCCCAGAGGGCGTGGGAGCGTGGGGGGGGTGTGGGGCTGTGCGGCCACATATTGCGCCGCGCGGCCCCTCCCCAATTCCCCGCCGGGATCAGCCGGCACGTCTATTCGGGCCATTTTTGGACCACGGGGGGTGGTTATTTCATTCACCCCCGCCGGGGATTCACTGGGACGAATCAGGACGGTGTAACGTCTGAAATCACCCTTAGTTGTGGAACAGTGGTGCTTCTTGCTGCTAGTCTGGGTCTGGCTCTAATGTGCATGTTCTGGTTACAGCTTCCGCACAGCCAGTATGTGTGCATTAACAAAGGTGTGTGTGTACACATAGCATGACATATGGTGGCATAGATTCTTGAAGAACTGCTGGCTTTTGATTTGAGGGGGAGCAGCAGGGGATGGGATGGCAAGTGATTTAGGGAGAGACAGGTTGTCAGTTGGTGTTTCTATGTAAGATAGTGGGGGAGGTGGGGAGAACAGCTAAGGCCAGTCCTGGGTTGGAAAGCGTAGCTGGGTTGCCACCCAGAGCCTGTAGGAATGCTGGTGTGGCAGAGGGAATTAGCTGAGGAACCCAGTACACAAAATATTCCCAGTTGCTTATAGCCAGAGCCTACATATAGGTCCCATCTAACTGCCCCTTTCCCGGTACAGCAAGGAGTAAAACAGGGGTGTATCTTGGCACCTTTTCTTTTCAATATTGTGGACACCTATATCAATGAAATGACCCTGGCTCCATGGATAGGTCGGAGGGCCCTTCCCATACTCTTATACGCAGATGACATGGTGGTATTGTCTGTGGCAGAGAGTGGGTTGAGAAGGGCACTGGCTGTGCTGGGTACCTATTGCCGTAGGGGAAAATTAACAATTAACTACAGCAAAACTAAGATAATGATTTTTGCCAGGAGGGTGCACACTCTTAGATGGGAACTTGATGGTACAAAGTTAGAACGGGTGCCCCGATTTAGATACCTGGGAATGGTTTTTGCTGCATCTGGTTCTTGGACGCATCATTTAACAGCAGTCAAGTTGAAAGCGCCTCAGACTGTGGGAGGAATTATCAAATTTTGGGCTACTAGGGGAGGTAAGATGGTTAAACCGGCTTTGTTGCTTCTTGCGCACAAATTTGTACCGCAGGTATTGTATGGGGCCGAATTATGGGGTTTTGCTACCCCTTCCCTTGAAGTATTCCAAAATAAAATTCTCAGAGTGATTCTAGGGGTCCCTCATTATACACCTGTCCCTTTCTTAAGGTCAGAAACGGGTATTCTCCCAGTCGACTACAGGGCCCATGTGGCTATCTGCAATTTTTGGATAAGGCTGCTGGACATGCCCAAAGATAGTCTAGTTTTAGCCTGCTGGAAAGAACAAGGAGGTTTCAATTATAAAAACACATGGAGAATACGTTTTATGAAGTTATCGAACAGGATTGGTTTTTCCTTAAAAGCACTAGAGGGCTATCCAGCTGGTCCTCTGAAAAGTCTATTTAAACAGCGAGTATCCGATATCTATAAACAACAAGATATGGCCCTTGTAGCCGACTCAGCAGCCGCTCCCCATTACGGGAAATTCAAAATAGTGCACAAATTGGAATCCTATCTCACGGATATATTCAATTTTGCCCTTAGGAATGCACTTACACTGGGCAGATTCCAGCTGATGCCCTCAAATGTTTTGGAGGGACATATAAGAGAGCTACCCTATGGCCTGAGACTTTGAGACTGTAAACAACATGTAGAGGACTTAAATCATTACCTCTTTAATTGTCCATTAACAGGTGACATTCGCCACCGGTTCAGAGGGATGCTTAGTTTTTGGGCCACTGGATATGTTCAAGATCACACATTTCTGCACATTCTGGCTAATTCAAACGCAAACGTTATGTATAGGGCAGCAAACTTCTTTCTCATGTTAGCCAAGAGAAGGAAGATTGTCTGTATAGAAATCCACTCAGAAAATCCTGATGTATAGTTTGGATTATTAGTTTACTGCTTTTTGGTTTCTATGGTTCCTATGGATAATTAGCCCACCATATTTGGTTCTTATGGTAATCTTCTAGGGGTGAAGGTGGTTGCAAATGGGTACCTAAACTTGGCTATGAATGATTGGTTTGATGAATTTGATCCATTATTAAAATTGGAACCATATTAGCCTTGGGGTGAGTACTGAGATATGATGTTAATTTTGTCGATACTATGCTTATTCTTCTCTGGACCCTTGTTATTTTAAATGATAAGCAAATGAGTACAAGCAAGAGTTTAAATTTTTGGCTAAAGAATTAGCTTAACTTGATCTAGATCATTGCTATGAATTAATACTATGCTTCACCCCCAAATTGGGGTTGTTTTTACTATTTTTATTGTATTGTATTGTTTTACTTGCTTTTCCCTTTGCACCGACCTTAAGGTCGAGTCAATAAATATTGTTTACTACTACTACATATAGGTCCCTGGACAACCAACAATTCCCGAGTAACAAGGTCCTGATTCTGAGGTAAGTATGTACAGTTTAACCTTATGTATATTGAGCAAGTCTGGCCTCCAAACCACCTCTTCCAACCAGGCTGCTCTACCAAGGCATCTCACCTTTGTGGGTTTCAAGCCCTTATACAAACAGTCCCATACAAGCCTCTTCTGGGCACCTAAAGAGGTTCATCCCTGCCTGGGAGTTCCCTTGATGTAAGGTCCCTCCATGAGTGTATCTGCCTCATTTTCTGGTCCCACAACTTCAGCTTCCCTTATAGGACCAAACTCCTTTACAGCCCTGCAATACCCAGTTTCTGCCTCCATGGTTCAAGGAGAGCCTTGCTTTTGGCTCCTTCCTCTCAAGTCTCCTTCTCCTTATACTGAAGCCTCTTCTCCTTTTATCCCAGAATTCTTTGAGAGCTTCAGTCCTGATTGGCTACTGGCATTATTTTTAGCTTAATTGGCATCAGCATTTCTTTAGTGCCACCCATAGCATGATCCTTAATTTAGTAGCCTGTGCTTTGTTTGCTGGTGTCACAGCACCTTTCTACAGAAAGTATTTTTGACTATCGGAAATGAAGGAATAGCAGCACTGGCTAAACTTTTCACAACCCATGTGTCCATCATCTCTTCCCTGCCCAGTTGGAAGGTCCATTCTACCAGTCTAGTACCATCGCCTGATATTTTGGAATGCACAGGGCAGGTCACAGTATACAGTGGGGCAACTTACCAGCTGACTCTACACAGGACCCCCCCCCCCCCCCCCGAGTGACAGACAGTCTCTGCAGAAAGACTGAGGGCTAAATGGATTGGTGAAACTAGTCCCATCTAGCCAGTGCATTGGGTAACAACGGTGTATGATCCTGTACTGGAATTGGGAGGGGAGGCAGCAGCTCACCAAAAGGTCAGTAAGGCTATAACAACTAGTTCTATAACTACTAAATGCAATAAACTACTTTAATATCCAAAAATCAACAGTAACATTTCACTTAACCACTTATTTGAACTAATGAGCAATTACTTCATAATTTCTACACTCTATTAATTACTTTAGTTTACCCCTATACAATGGACCCTAAATACTTCTATAGTATAGTCCATTATCTTCCTCTTTTCTCTCTTCTCCTTTTGTGATCCAAATTCCCAGTTGGATTTTATTATGTGATTTTCCTGAACTTTGAGTCACCACTTTTGCCCACTTTGTTGATTCTCCCCAACAATGCTGCTGGAGATCACCTCCAAACCAGTTACACTCCAATTTATAGCTGCTGTCTTCCAGTCTACTTCATGAACCAGCAGGTTTGCTCTTTAAATCCTTAGGATTCTGTCAGGCTGTCAAAAGCCAAAATTTGTCATTTCCACAGGGTGATCTGTCTCTGCTCCTTGAGAAGATACTGCTGGTGCCAATTCTACCAGCAACACCTTCCTCCGTCCCCTCACCAATCTCCTTTCAACTGTCCATCTACAACTACCCTTTTAAAAATTCCCTCTCCCAGCTGTTCAGAGCCAAGTCTATTTGACCTTAGCTGTAAGGCACTGCATGTATAGTGGTTAAGAGTACTTGGACCAGGAGGTAGGGGGAGGTCCCAGTTCAAGACTCACCTTAGCCATGAACTCACTGGGTGACCTTAGGCCAGTCACAAATCTCTCAACCTAACCTACCTCACAGGGTTGTTGTGAGGATTAAGAGTTGAATAGCTGTTAATGTTAACTGGCTATTGTAAGCCACCCTGAGTTTAAGGGATAGGGTGGGATAAAAATCTAAATGAAATAAAATCTCTCTCACTACTTGCAGGTGGAATGACCCTGTCACTGTCTCCAGAACAGGCTGTGATGTACAAATCCAGGGGATCAAACCTCAGATGTAGGGAATGACTCCAGCTTGGCAGATATGTCAGGAGCCAGCACTTTTACACACTGGCAATATTTGTGTCTCTTGCCTTGTCAATAATGTGTCATTGAATTGGATTAGTCTCCCACCAGTGAGCATCGAAACACATTGGCAGGGATGTGTGGAAGAACCTTGTGCTGCTACTTCCTCCCCCCTTTCTCTTCTCCTAGGTGGAGCTTTACAACTGCCTTGGTGTGGGCTGGGATCATGGCAGCAGATATGCAAAGTGCCTGAGTGGCCTGAGGGACAACGAGTGGCTCCCTGCTCTCCTGGGACAGAGCACAACTGGGAACATTTCAGAAGCACTTCTTTTGGTTTCCTGAGCAGCCTCTTTGCAAGAGCTGCTATAAGATTTAAAAAGTCATTCATACAACAGAGATTTTTCATTTAGGACTTGGTCGTTTGGTGCATTATTACTGCTGCTTTTCTAATATAACATCTGCCTCTTGACTATCTTTGAGCTGGAGATGGAGGTTGACTTCTCCTCCCCCATGCAGGGTTTTTACACACACGCACACACACACATGCGCACGCACACACATGCGCACACACGCACACTCTTCTCTCCCACACAACATCTCCAGGGCATTACTTTAGAGCTATGCACAGATTTCAGAAATACCATCAGAACAGGAAAGGAAAAACAATGCAGAGGAGAAAGAAAGGAATGCAGTGGAAGGGGGAAGCTGATGAGCTGATTTCATTGCTGGACAGTGCATGGTGGCTGGGGTGGCAAAGCATGTCATGGAATAATTTGCTGTCTCTCGCCTGCCAAGCTTTTGTGGCTTATTCATTGGCTGATTCCTGGGCTGGCAAATCACTCTTTGGACGCTGGCTGCTGCTTGTCTCATGAGTGTGCTGGCCGCTAGAGGAGGAGTTATGGTTATATCCGGTGTAGACGCATGGATGTTTCCGTCCAAATCAGCCTCTGTCCCTCATTCACAGATTTGCCATCCCTGAGTCACTGCCCTTCAAAGGACATCTGTTCCTAGCTCTCTCTGTAACACGGGGCATGAGCTGCATCTTAATGGCCTCTGAATGACAGCAGACAGAGCCACCAGCTTGGGCTGGGCAGGAAATTCCAAACCAGCAGTGACGTTTAATTGAGCAGGGAAGAAAAGTCAGGGATCTGGACTATCTTGTTGAAATGGAAGGTTACCCCATTGCACCACTGCACAGATGCCTCCCATGTTGTGCTACTGCACGGGGCCTTGCATGTTCCCCTTCCCAGCCAACTGTGGCACCACTGTTTGTGAACCCAATGCCTGTCTCCCCCATTCCCGATGTGCTACTGCTCACATGTTTGATGCCCTCCCATTGGACCACTATAGGCAGGCCTGACACCTCCCTGATGTCGTGCCACTGTGCACCCCCCCGGCACCTCCCCCTATCATTATATGGTACCCAGACCCGATACCTCCCCCTTTGTCATCATGCTGCCATTGCAGCCTCCTGCACTCTAGGTAGCGTCACTATTCACAGGCCTAACATCTCCCTGCCACATCCCTGTGTGTTGGCCCAGTGCCTCCTGCTTTGAGCTACTGTACGCAGGCCAATACCTCCTTGCTCTCGCATTACTGTGCACTGGGCCAATACCCCTGTCATTCTACTATGCACAAGCCTGATTCCTCCCCTGTTGTGATGCTGCACGCAGGCCCAACACCACCCTCCCTTGGGAGTTACTGTGAGCAGGCCTGAGGCATACCCTCCAATGGTACATTTTTGCACAGTACAGCAACAGGCTTTGTTATTGTGTACTGGGCTCCCAGCATTGTTTGGTTTGTACTGGGTTCAGCAGACAATAATGGTCACTAGCATCTAATTAATCCAGCTAGAGAAGGAGCTAGCGTACAGGAAAGGAAATGAAACAAATTGAGATTGGACTCGGAGGCCCCAACTGTGGGAGTAGGGCGCCTTTTCTCACTTTAAACAAGCTTTGATAAGCAGGGCCTATCAAAGAACAAAGAAAGATAAAACCCAGGCAGAAGGGACCTGAAAGCTAAACAAGATAGGACAGTTGTGGGTGTGTTTGTGAGAGATGATTCTTTAGCTGCTGAAAGAGACTGTGGCTGCTTCTACCTGGGATCCTCCAAGTGTCTTCAAAACTAAAACTTTAAAACCAAAGTCAGTGCACCCATTTGAGAATGTTGACTTTTTAAACAGGCCTAGTTTAACTTGAACCATCAGTCCTGCACATACAAACTTATCTGCACACAGAGCCTCTCACACATATCCTTTTTTCTGTCTCAGTCCCAAAGTTACTCAGTAGGCTATTACAAATTTTCATATAAATGATTAATAAATAATAACAAATACATGCAAATTTATGCAAATTAGGGATGGCACAAAGTGTACCTATTTCTCTCCATCAAATGTTGGAGGGTATGCATGCCTTTCCCCAAACTGCTACATGCAGGGCCAGATCGAGGCAAGTGCAGTCTGTGTTACTACACAGGGCCCTATGTGAAGTGGGACCCCACAGGCACTCCTTATGTATGACCTACACATGTGGTCAATGAATTAACTTAAAATGACAACATGACTGTGAGAAATGCTGATGTACAATGTAAGGCCTGTGGCAATTCAAAAGGGACCCACTAACAAATGGGGCCTGTGATGCACGAGGTCAGGCCATTCCTCATTCTAGCTCTGCTGCTGGTAGGAGTATAAGAATGGTGCTGAGCTAAGGGAGAATCAGACCACTGGACCAGAGCTCGCCTCTTCTATGCTGTCCAGGGTTCTGAATGCAAAGGACTCAGCAGGAGGGGCTATAGCAGAGCAGAGGCTACACAGGAGAGAGGGGATGCATGGAGATGCCTGAAGCTGGCATGAGCGAGTTCTAGCCAGGAAGAAGAAAATGGGAGGTCTAGTAGCCAGGGGGGGCTCGATACTGCTAAAAAGACTGTGTGACTATATATGAGATAACACTATATCTGCACTGGTGATGACCAATAAACAGGTGTTGTACGGGAGCTGGAGAAATGCTGACATACAATACGGGCCTCAGCCCTATAAGGCCTGTGGCAATTCTGAAGGGGCCCACTTTGGCCCTTTTCACACAGACACGCTAACACTGATAAAACATTTTATTATACATGTTACAGGGCTGCAGGTGTGTTCTATGGGTTCCCTGCAACATGTATAATAAAATGTAACACCCATTTTATCGGTGTTAGAGTGTCTGTGTGAAAAAGGCCTAAGAAATGGGGCCTGTGATGCATGCGTACTAGTCCTTTAAGGTCAGCCCACTCCTCAGTCTAGTTCCACCACTGGTAGGAGTATAAGATGGGCACTGTACGGGACCTGGAGTGTCTATTGCCTGCTGATTTCCCCTGAGGGCCAGTGATACTGAGCCACAGTCCCAATCCTGACAAGAAGTAGGCCAGGCAGAAGGTGTGGATTTCACAATTGGGGGCTTGTTGGGACCCAACCTCAAACGCTTCGCGCTTGGATGGAGGACCCGGGTAAGATGGAGCAGCTTGAACAGCTACTCAGGGTTCAGAAGTTGACTTTCCAGCAGTCCCAGGACAGTTTCAGGTGCTGAAGGCTCACATCCAGGCCCAGCTTAATTGGCAGACCCAGCACCAAAAGGCGCTGCAAGGTTTTGTGGTGGTGGAGCAGCGTAAATTGAACCATAGCATGCAGCAAAGCCTGGGGTTCCAGGACAGGGAGCCGCACAGTGGCCTCCGGGCCTCGACCAGATGATGCCGGGGAGCTTTTCTGGCAGTTTGAGAGAGTTGCTACCGGAGCAGAGTGGGACAAGGATATGTGGGCCCTGAGCCTTGTTCCATACCTGGCAGGGAAGGCCCAAGCAGTGTTTTTGTCTTTGGGCAAAGAGTAGTTTCTACAACATAGTGAAAGAGGCTGTCCTTGACCAAGCAGGGCTCTCTATTTAGAGATACCAACAAAAGTTCCAAAGCACTAAGTGGTCAGCTAGGATGATACCGAGAGGGTTTGCCTGAGCCAGAAACTCACTGGGTGACCTTGGGCCAGTCACATTATTCTCACAGCCTAACCTACCTCACAGGGTTGTTGTGAGGATTAAAAGTTGTTTTAAATTGTTGTATGTAATGCACTCCGAGTGTCATTGCAGGGGGACACTAAATAAAAATAATCATTTAAAATTATTATTATTATTCAGCCCCCAAAGACAGCAGGACAGCCAGGCCTGAATAAGTAGTATGACAAATCAGGGAGAGCGGCAGAAAAGGACCCCAAACCAGCCTCTGGTAACAGACGGAGACTCCAGCAATCATTAAAAGAAGCTGGGGAAAAGGGGTTCTGGACTTGCTTCCAGTGTGGAAAAGTGGAGCACGTAGCAAAGAATTGTGACCTGTTGGAATGTAACCTGGGAGATTTTTGTGGATGGATGCTGAAGGGAAGAGGTTAAAGCAGTCCAGGATACAGTTGCGAGCTGTACACTGGTCTGTGACTCCATCATAAAGTGCATCTGGAAACAGCAAAGGGGTGTGTGTGTGTGTGTGTGTGAATGGCGGTACCCTGCATACACAGGGATTCCATAGTAAAAAACCTCTAGTTTATAAGAAAAGTTAAGGTTCTTGCAAATTCAATCATGCACTAAAAAGCATGGAAATTGCAAGCTTATTTCTTTTATTTATTTATATTAAAATGTATATGCTGCCCCCTCCTTCCTCAGGCATCTCGAGGCGGCTCACAGCGTATTAAAAACATTAAAAAATGTTAATGTTAACGTCCGTGCCATGTTAGCTGTAAAGACATTGTTCAGTCTTACATATTGTGCTCACTTACAACTTACGCTCCATGCACCCACACTTTGCCTTCATCTTTCATCCCCAATTCTCTTCCTCTGCAGGTTGGGGGCAACAGTGAAGCTGGGGACAGGAGGGTGTCAGCTGGCCCCTCATCCCCTCCATTGCCACTTTAAGAAAGAGAGAACCTAGGAGTCCTGGCTCCTGCCCTTTCTCCCTGTCTAATCTACCTGGTCACAACCCTTTAACAGAGAACTCAGGACACATGACTTCCAGCTGCTCCTCCCCACTCTAATCCAGCAGGCTGCACTCCCTTCACAAGCAACTCAATAGTCCTGGTTCCGAGCCTGTTCTCTCCCCTGCTCTCAATATTGTAACAGACAACCTAGAAGTCCTGGGTCCAAGTCGCCCCCTAGCCCCTCTCCCCTCACAGAGAATTCAAAAGCTCTGGGAGAAATACAATGTTTACCTGTGTGTGTCATAAGGAACAGAAGTAAGGGTGTGTGTGGAATGACAAAAACAACAACAACAGGAGAGGAAATGGAATAACAGGGAGGGAGGCCATTGGGACTCAAAGGATAGGGTGTTAGCTGTGATAAATGGGTTAAATGATAGGAGTGCTCCCCTTGGTATCCCACCAGTCTCCTGAATCAGTTATTTCACTCCGAACCTTGTTATTGTAACTATTTCTAATCCCTCCTGTCATTTCTTTGGAGCCTTTGGGGAGGGAGACGGGGGCAGGGGGATTTTTGATTTCTGCTCTTTTTAGTATTTTATGGTTTTAATAAGTTTAGTTGGTATTTTGTATTGCTGGTTTTATTATTTTATATGTTTTGACTTCTTGTGAGCCACTCTGAGTTGCCTGTAGGCAAGTGTAGTGGGATAAAAATGTAAGGAATAAATAAATAAATTCCACCTACTTACTTGATCCTGCACACTCTTTGTATTTTCCCCTGTCATTCCAACCATTCCACTTACTGCATCTGGTGCCTTCCTCATCATTTCACACCTTCTTGCCTTCCCCATGTACTCCCAAAGATACAGCTGTGTTATATAATTTCACAGTCACTTAACTGGATGTTGGAATGACAATAGTATTTATTTAGAAATCGGCACTGCTCTTGCCTCCATTCCTTCCAATGCCCATTCCATTTAATTAATTTCAATGCATACCCAACTTACTTTTAATTAAACAAACTGTACCCAGCTTTACTGTGCTCTGGGAGGGCAGTGGGGACTAGTGGGCAAGACATTACTCAGCTGTCCCATTCTCCCCAACCAACATAAAGGAATAGAGGGAACAGAGGGGGTGAGGGGCCAGCTGATGCTCTCATGTCCCCAGCTTCTGTGTTGCCCCCAACCTGCAGAGGAAGAGGATTGGGGCTGAAAGACGAAAGCAAAGTGTGGGTGCATGGAACCTAAGTTGTAAGTGGGCACAATATGTGTACAATGTCTTTACTGCTAACATCGCATAGAGGTTAAGGCAGGAGTGGTTAATGCGTCCCTGCAGCAGGGGAGGTTGTTGCCTAGCCTCAAGGAGGCTGTGGTGCGCCCCCTGTTGAAGAAACCATCCTTGGATGTGGACGCACTCGCCAGCTACCGACCTGTCTCTAACCTTCCCTTTTTAAGGAAGGTTATTGAGCAGGCGGTGGCGATCCAGCTCCAGGCGCATCTGGACAGCACTGGTTTTCTAGACCCTTTTCAATCTGGGTTCCGTCCCGGCTATGGTACTGAGACAGCGTTGGTGGCGTTGGTCGACGATCTCCGCCGGGAGATGGACGCAGGATGTTCTACATTTCTTATCCTGCTAGATCTCTTGACCACTTTTGATACCGTGGACCATGGACTGCTGTTGAGATGGCTGCGTGACCTGGGGGGTCTGGGCAAGACTGTTCTTGAATGCTTCTGTTCATTCCTCTCGGGGAGAAGCCAGCGGGTGGTGTTGGGAGCTGAAACATCTTGCTCCCCGCCTTGTCCTGCGGCATTCCGCAGGGTTCCATCTTGTCTCTACTATTATTTAATGTATATATGCAGCCCTTGGGGGAGGTCGTGAGAGGGTTCAGGGTGCGATGTCACCAATATGCTGATGATACTCAGCTGTACCTGTCTTTTTCAGCTGACTCAGACCCTGCTGTCTCGCTGCTATCCCAGTGTTTGGAGGCCGTGGCAGAGTGGATGTGGCAGAGCAGACTGAAGCTCAACCCCAATAAGACGGAGGTGATGGTGGTGGGGAGGGTGAAGGGGGTGTCGGCCCCCGAATGGGAGGGTTCATCCTCCTATAGTTCAGCAGGTTTGGAGTCTGGGGGTGGTGTTGGACTCAGATCTCAGCTTGGATTGACAGGTGGAGGTGGTGGCGAAGGCCGCCTTCCGCCAGTTGTATCTAGTGTGGAGGCTGTGTCCATACATCTCCGGGCTGGATCTGGCCTCCCTCATCCATGCCTTTGTCACCTTGAGGCTGGACTACTGTAATACGCTCTACGTGGGGCTGCCCTTGTTCCTGGTCTGGAGGCTGCAGGTAGTGCAGAATGCGGCGGCCTGGCTCCTGATGGGGACGGGTCATCAGGAGCATATAACACCTCGCCCTCCACGCCCCAGAGCAGCTCCTTTGGTCTGCCAGGGGTGCCTTCTTGGAGGTCCCCCGTATTAAACGGGGGGCCACAATAGAGAGGGCATTCTTGGTGGCCGGGCCATGTCTTTGGAATTCCCTCTCGGAGGATGCTCGCCTGGCCCCAAGCCTTTTGACATTCCAGCGGGGTTGTAAAACCTGGCTGTTCGTCCAGGCCTTGGTGGAGGGCGGGAGGTTTTTTTTAGGGTTTTAGCTCTTCCCAACCTTTATTTTTATTTTTATTTATTTTCCTAACCCTGTTTTGAGGTTTTTAAATTGTGTGTTGTTTTTAAAAATGTTTTCATTTTATGAATGTTTTTATTGAATTGTACGTCTCCCCAGGATGCTCCAGGCATGTGGGGCAACTAATAAATGCATAAAATAAAATAATTTCTTTTTAAAAACTTGCTATTTGCATGCTTTTTAGCGCACAATTGAGTTTGCAAGAGCCTTAACTCTTCTTGTAAATCAGAGGTTTTTTAATTATGGAATTTCCAAGTGTTTTGTTAAATACAATGCAATGGTTAAAATTTGTCCAGCTGCTGCAGTAGAATGCTGAGCAGCATAACCACTATGGGAGCAAGGCTTAGGGGAGGCCAAGGTGGAAGAGCTGCTCCCTACAGTTTAGAAGGTTACTTCCTTCAAATAGCAAACAAGGCGAAGCTGGATTTTTACTGGTAGCTCCCTGCTTTACTAAGAATACAACAACTTTGGTTCGGTTTAAGCATTGCAAAATTCTAAAAACTGCTCTTTATGATCTCTCTAGCTCATGGCTTGTACAGGAGTCTTCCACTCTACTCCCCACTATCAGAGCTCTTTTCCTTGTGCAACATTGGTCATTTTGCTTTCTAGGACCTCTCCTTGTACAGGACTTCCTGGGCTAGTTCACTCCTTGTGCATGGATCCCTCACTCTGTTGTGCCCATGTACAGGAATCTCCACCTGGCATAATGCTACCCATCCTGTAGATCTCCCCCTGCACAAAGCTCCCTCACTCAGTTCTCCTCTGTCCAGGACTCTTCCCCTGGCACAATTATGGCCATTATTCTGCAGCTCTCTGTCTCTACAAGACTACCCCACTTTACTGTCCCTTGGACAGGGCTCCATTTCTTGCACAATGCTGCCCACTCTGCAGACCTTGCCCTGTACTGGGTTCCATATTCTGTATCCCCAATAAAGCTGCTCCCTCTAAAGACCTCCCCTGTGCATGGCTTCCACTGTGGAAGCTATTTACTAGGGGTGGGAAAACCGGTAAATCCGGTATCCGATAATTCCGGTACCGGGCGTACCGGCATTATCGGATTCGACCCGGTAATCCGGTCCGGGTACCGGATTCCGGGGTACCGGATTTTTTTACATTGCAGCCATTTTAAAATGGCTGCAATGTAAAAAACTTAAAGCCCCAGCAAAAAAGTTTAAAAAAACAAACCCTCCCTGAGTCCAGGCTGCGCGGGTGGAAGGGGGGACACCCCTCACCCACCCTGCCCAGCCTGGATTTTTGTTTAAAAAAAGACTGAGAGGCGAGCCCACCCCCCAGCACCAGCAGCCGCGGCGTCCCCGCAGCCGCCGGTAAGTATGACCCGATCCCTGGGGGGGGTGTTTAACCCCCCCCAACCCCCCAGGGATCACCCCTACTAAAGTTCAGTGCGCTTACCTTGCGGAGCTCCGGCGGTGGCGGGCGG
>QEPC01012438.1:1545602-1581325 GCA_003113815.1 Sphenodon punctatus
AGGAGGAGAAAACAGAGGGGAGGAGGGGGGATAAAGAGGCGGCAAACTCCATGGGGGTAAAGGCCTACATATTGCAGAAGGGGCGCGGAGAGGGGGAGGAGGAGGGGGGTTGGTGGGAGAGGTTGAAGGAGGCAAGGAAGTGATCAGAATTAGGGCAGGGATCAAAGGAGAGGTCAGCAAGCGAGCAGTTTCGTGAGAAGATGAGGTCAAGGGAGTGGCCGTCGGTATGGGTGGGGGAGTCGGTCCAGAGTTGGAGATCAAAGGAGGAGGTCAGGGAGAGAAAGCGGGAGACAGAGGGTGTGGAAGGGGTGTCAACGTGAATGTTGAAATCACCAAGAATGAGAGCGGGGGTGTCGTCAGAGAGGAAGAAGGTGAGCCAGGATTCAAAGTCTGGGAGAAAAGAGGGGAGGGAACCCAGGGGGCGGTAGATGACAGCAACACGAAGGTGTAGGGGCGAGTATAAACGCACAGAATGGGCCTCAAAGGACGGGAAGGAGAGGGAGGGAGGAGGGGAAAGGGTTTGGAATTGACAGGACTCGGAAAGGAGGAAACCCACGCCACCCCCTTGGCCCTCAGGGCAGGGCCAGTGAGAGAACGAAAGGTCCCCGGAGCATAGAGTGGCTGGGGTAACAGAGTTGGGGGGTGAAATCCAGGTTTCTGTAAGAGCAAGGAGTTGAAAGGGGTGAGAGAGGAAGAGACCATGAGATGTTGGTGGCTGGTCTGCAGGACTGGGCTGGGGTGGGCGGAATTGTCCTTGAATGGTTCCACTCTTTCCTGGCCGGGAGAACTCGACAGGTGGTGTTCAGAGAATGTTCATCATCCCCCAGGAACCTCACGTGTGGAGTCCCGCAGGGTTCTATTCTGTACCCTCTCCTATACAATATGTAAATGCAGCCTTTGGGCGAGGTTCTGAGAGGGTTTGGCGTACGTTGTCATCAGTACGCTGATGATACACAGCTTTAACTGTCTTTTTCAGCAGACCCAGACCCGGCAGTCTCGGTACTTACCCGGTGTCTGGCGACTGTGGGGGACTGAATGAGGGCGAGCCGCCTGAAGCTGAATCCCAACAAGACAGAGGTGATGTTGGTGGGTAGGGCTGGGGTGGTGGTGGCCCCCATCATTGATGGGGTTTGCCTCCCTTTAGCCACTCAGGTTTGTAGTCTGGGGGTGCTCCTTGATTTGCAGCTCCGCCTGGATTCCCAAGTGGCGGCTGTGGCAAGGAGTGCCTTTCACCAGTTACATCTGATGCGACGGATGCAGCCGTATGTCTCGGACTCTGACCTGGCCACCATCATCCATGCCTTCATCACCTCTAGACTGGACTACTGCAACGCACTTGAAGTGGGGCTACTCCTGGTGATGGTCCGGAGGCTACAGCTGGTGCAAAATGCAGCAGCCTGCCTCCTTACGGGGATGGGTCATTGCAAGCACATTGCACCAGTGCTCCGCTCTCTGCACTGGCTGTCTATTGTCTTCCAGGCCCGAGTCAAAGTGTTGGTGTTGACCTATAAAGTCCTAAATGACCTGGACCCTACCTACCTGTGGGACTGTCTTACACCCCAGGCCATGGTGCGGCCCCTGTGGTTGGCCAGGGACCACCTAACTTGAAATTCCCCAGGTTTCCCAGGTGGCAACAATGGGGAGGGCGATCTCGGTGGCTGCTCCTAGGCTGTGGAATTCCCTCCCGATGGAGGGCCGCCTAATCCCAGACCTCCCTTCTTTCCAGAGACAGTGTAAGACCTGGCTGTTCCACCAGGCCTTTGGGGAGGGAGACGGGGAGGGTGGGAGGGTTGGGGTTGGTTTCCGCTCTTTTAAATGAATTTTATGTATTAGATTTTAATTTGAATTGTTCATATTTGAATCTTATCGTAAGCTGTCCCGAGCTGCAGGAGGGAGCAGGAGGGAGCAGGCTACAAATGCTCCAAAATAAATAAATACATTGTTATTTCTAGTTTACTGATGGGCTCCATGTGTTGGGATCCTGTTCCTGAATCACTATGGGCACTCATAAGTCAGGGCTCACAACATTCAAGGCTCTGGGTACCTATACTTTGTCAGCTCTTCTCACACTCACGTTGTTGTTTCAGATTTATTCATGGAGCTCATTTATTGGGACCCCTGTGGGTCCCCCAATCCAAGTCTTCACTTGCTTGGATCTGTCCCTGGGAGGTCCCCTCCATCTCCTCCTCTCCTAACCAGTAAACACTTGAATGCCTGCTGTAACGTTTTAATAACCAGAAACAAGTGGATTTTTACAGCCTTGATCATGCACGTTTGGACCTTAGGAGTCACCTTCCAACTGGGGGTCTGGGGCATGAGACCCTAGTGCCCCTGCCTTAAGGTGCCACTGGTCAGAATCTCAGGCTCAGGGGTTAAATGTAACCTGCAACTAATTTTTATTTGGCACCTTTTCAGTGCCTGCATCAGGCCATTAGACCGCTTTTACACATGACAAAAATGAGTTCTTATAAGTGCTTAATAATCTGGACAGCAAACATAGCTCGCAGATATAAATGCTGGAGTTTTGTAATGTGTGAATGCACTATTCCCCTTTTATGCAGTGAGATCTCGCAGCCTTGTAAGAGTCACATCTGGTGGGTCTTATAAGGCTGCGAGATCTCGCTGAATAAAAGGGGAATAATGCGTTCACACATTACAAAACTCCAGCATTTTTAATACCCGGTATTATCTCAAGCACTTATAAGAACCTAGGGGCTCGGTGGAGATTTTGCCAGCACTATGGGAAAGGTTTTATGAGGCTGTATTTGCTGATTCATCCTCTCCCTTCCCCTACATTCCACTGGAGGAACCTGATTCACTCCCCCACTGGCCTCCAGTTCTAGCAGAGGAGGTCATGGACCTGATCTTGCACCTTAAGGGTGGGAAGGCTTGGTCCAGACTTGGTTACGGTTGAACTCTTGAAGGAGGCCCCGGATTGGTGGTCCAAGTTGTTAGCACCAGTATTTACATCTATAAATGCTACAGGTAAGATGCCCAAACTTTGGGCAAATAGCATCATCGCACCTATACACAAAAAAGGAGATCAAGGGATACCTGAAAACTACCGTCCAATAAGCCTCCTCAATATAGTGGGGAAGCTCTATTCAAAGCTCCTACTGAAGAGACTTCAGAGTTGGCTAGACGATAGCCAGATAATCAGCTTGGAGCAGGTGGGATTTCAGAAAGATCACACTATGGTGGACCATGTGCTGGTGCTCGCACACCTGATAGGGAAAATCATGACAGGGTCTGAAGGCATATCTATGTTTTGTTGACCTGAGGATGGCCTTCGACTTGATCAGTAGGGACAGGTTGTGGGCAAAACTGAGGGGCTACAAAATTGAACGGAGACTCTTATTTCTGATAAGGAAGCTGCATGAAAACAACACCCTCCAGGTTAGATGCTCTAAGGAGGGTAAGCTAACTCAAAAGGTGAAGGCTGTTAAGGGAGTAAGGCAGGGTTGCCTTTTGGCGCCCACCGTATTCAACATCTTCCTGAACGACCTACCAGCCTTTGTAGCTGAAGCTAATTCTCACCCACCCAGTATCAGTGGTAGGCGGATTACATCATCACTGTATGCCGATGATACGGTTCTTATCTCCCGTTCCCAGGTAGGGCTGCGCCGTGCCATGCTTCAGCTCAGGGACTACTGTTTAAAAGAGAGTCTTGACATCAACTATGAGAAGACCAAGGTGCTGGTGGTGGGCCAAGGGCGATCTTCAAAGCCCCATAAGTGGCAGATAAATGAGCATCAGCTCGCACAGGTCCTAAGCTTTAAGTACCTTGGGGTTGTCTTCTCAAGTACCCCTTCGTGGGGGGCCCAGTGGTCCCAGGTAAAAATTCGGGCCAAGCAGTCGGCATGTGCAATCCGCGGGTTTTATTTTGGGAGGGGAGGCAAACTGTTACTGCCGGCACTACAGTTGTTCTGTGCAAAGGTGATCGGTCAAATTTTGTATGCCTTTGCTGTATGGGGGCCGGAATACCTGGATCAGCTGGAATCACTCCAAAACGGGTTCTTGAGGGCTATCCTAGGGGTCCCGCGTGGAACCCCTCAGGTCTTCTTACGTTTGGAGACCGGATGCCTTCCCGTTAGATTCTTTGCTGTCCAGGTTATTATCAAGTTCTGGTTAAGAGTGATGACACTCCCCCAGGGTGAAAACTCGCTTCTTAAAAGAACTTGTGACGAAGGCATATTACCCTCCTGGCAGAGAAGTGTGGGTATTATTTTGGGGAAACTGGGCCTCTCTTCCGACCATATGGTAGAATTAGGGATTAAACGAGCTATGTTCACGGTGAAACAGAGACTGGCAGATCAGCAGATCCAGGTAGATGCTGAACTGCTACAGTGCCAGAAGGTTAACCCCCTCTATAAACCGCCCTCGGGAAGCTCCCTGGAGTCCAGCTATCTGAGAGTCTGGCCTAGTTTTCAACTAAGACGGGCATTTGCCCGCCTACGTTTCAGTGTATTCCCCTCGGCGGTACTAGAGGGCCGTTATTTGGGTATTCCTTGGCAGGAAAGATGATGTCAGTCTTGTTTTCTACAAGAGCCTGACTCCAACAATCATATCTTATTTGTCTGTCCTCAATATGAGGAACTCAGAGGCGAATTTCTTCGAGCCCTGGGGGAGATCCAGGACATCTTCCCCACCTTTGATAGATACGGACTATGCCTGAGTTATAGGGCTTCAGATCTAACACTGAAGGTAGCAGTCTTCGGTAGTCGGATTATGTGCCAAAGAATTAGAGGACTTGGAAGGAGGGCTGTGAGCTGAGGCTAGTGTTGCTAATTGGGAGCATAATGAGGTGAAGCTATACCGGAAGTCGGATATTAAGAGAAGGCAAAGGGAATTCTATTGTGGAGTTATAGTATACATTGTAACTATTTTAAAATGTATGCCTCGGAATCTTTTTTATAGATGCTCCCTCTTTTTCTCTCATAAAGTTAGATTTGCTTTGGGCAGGAATTTGGGACCCTGTTGTATTAATTATTGTTTTTGGAGTGATTATTTATTTATTTATTTATTTATTTTAGTTTTTACAGTGTTGTTGGTTTGTAACTGGAATTTTGATGATGAGACGTACTGCCAATGACGATTAGTCACGGCAAATAAAGATATATATTCATTCATTCATATAAGAACCCATTTTTGTCATGGGTAAAAGTGGACTTAGGGTAAGGGGGCAGAGATAAGGACATGCACACAACAACAGGGGAAAGATCCATGCATAGATCCATGATCTGAGCACATCCCTTAAGCACTTCTGTCCCCAACTTCTATGCAGCCCTTGGGAGCTTGTACTAATTTTCAATGTGGCCCCCAGGAGGGAAACATTTCTTCACCCCTGTTGGATAGTCATCCTGCAAAATTGCTGCATGTGCTTCTTGCCCTGACAGCTGTCATGTCTCCCTCCACTCTGAACCTTTGCTTTCCAGCCTGACTCTAGTAATGGCTAATTATCAACTCTGAGCCCCTTCTCCCAGCCAGTCCCTCTTGGCTTTTGCCCTGGATCTGGAACCATCAAGCAGCTGCTTGTCTTAAGGGGTTGAAACGATCATTGTGCAGGATTAGCAGTTTAGAGAGGACACACAGAGCCAGCTGTTCCAAAGGCTGTGGCAAAATGCCCCTTGCCTGGACAGGCACTGGCTAAGACAGCCCCTGATACTGGCAAAGACACCCTGCCTGAACCCAAGGCGGCCTAAGACTGCATTAGGCCTCTAATCCAGCACATGGGAAGGATCCCACATTCCTGAAATTCCTAAACTGATTGGCTAAGATTGGTTGGGGGGAATCTACCTGTGGCCAGGTGACCCGCCCGAACGAATCACAGGGGAGGAAGGGAACTGTTAAAAGGACTGAGCCGGGGTCTTTCTGGGTCTCTGGTCTCTTCCAGCTTCTTACTCTGTTGCTGAGATCTCTAGCAAATGCTGCTAGACTGGTGACCTCCATGCCTGGTGGCACACATGGACTGCATGGCTTAACAGTCACTCTGTACCTCTGGCTTTGCCAGAAGAAGGACCTGGACCGCATAGGAAAACCATCCCCTATGGAGATCAGACGAAGAGGACTAACCCTGAGTGAGTAATTGCTTGCCTGCCTGCCTGCCTGCTACTCAAGATACTGTATAGATAGGCGCATTCCAAATGGGGTACCCATTCCCCCAAACCGGACTTGCTTTGCTCAAAGGGTTATCAACCCCTAGTTCTATGCTTTTATCCCTTTTATATGTACCAGTAAAGTCTAAGTTTTCTTTTTAACCTACTGGGTGTGTGTGTGTGTGTGTGTGAGAGAGAGAGAGATTGGCTGAGCATTATAGGTCTCCTTAGACCCGATAGCCAGGCCAAGCTACTAAAGTGGGGGAAATCTACCTATTTGGCTAGAAGCCAACAGCTTTGGAACCAAGGGAAGCCTCCTGTGGGTAGCTCTGGGGATCTGCCTCCAACGCAGAGGAGAAAATCCCAGGAACAGAGTGCCAGGAAAGGGGAGTGCTTTTGGAAAGCCGTAAGGCTTATGCCTTTTGGGGGTTCACATTTCCTGAGTGGTGTGAATGCCTGCGGGGAAACACGCAGGTGGTGGCAGCGGAATAGCAAGGGTTTTCGGGGGTTTGCCAGCTGTGGGAACCCCTGGTCAGAGATGTGGAGAAACACAGTGAGGTGGGTGGCTCAGCTGTATAGCGCCCCCTACTGGCCACATCTTTTCTGACTGGCAAACACTACACCTACATCCTCTGGGCAGATCCCCCTCTCCAGAATTGGGACAATGCCTCCTCCACCTTATTGGCTCTGTGGTTCTCTACTATGGGAAGGGTTTTTAAAAGGGGGAAGAAAAAGCAAAGGCTGGATTCATGCCCAGCCTGCATGCTGTGGATGCAAGACCAGCCTTCCCCACAGCAGGTTGAAAAGGAGGTCTTGAGTGTTACCCAGGTGTCTAGACTCTGGGGAATGAATCCACTGTGCAGGATTACCACCCCATTCTGGGTTTAACCTGGAATCTCTACGTTTTGCTGCAGCATCTCCAGACCTTCAGTGGAGCCTCTATTTCCCCACGTTATCTAGAGTGCCTCTACAATTTTTTCCAGGGGGGCGGGGAGCTTCATCAGGAAGAAAGCAGGGGGAAGAGACTCACCTGCTCCCTTTCTGATGTGACCCTCCCCTCTGAGGTCATGATGCTCAGAAGGGGGCGTGGCCATGTTGGAAAGAGTTAGGGGAGTCCTTTTGCCCCTCCCCCTTTCTGGGTCACATGTCTGGGAAGGTGTCAACTCTACCACTGTGCAATCTCTCACTTCCCTGCCTCTGAGGCACACTCTGAACTCCATTTGAGGACTAATGAAAAAATATTAACATCCCCCCCCCCCCCAAAAGGACACGGTTCATACTGTGCCTGCATGGCTCTGACTATTTCTTTATTATTCAGTACACCATAGGAATGATGGCACTGCACATGGGATTGGGGAAGTGGGGTAGCAGTATAGGTCCATGAACGGAGGGTATGGAAGACAGAGGATGTCAGTGGAAAGTGGTTTTCTCAGAGGCCTCTGTACTTGATGGCTGTAACCATAACTTACTGACTTGGTGACACATGAAGTTGACTTTATCATCTCTTACATACTGCCTATAACCCAATGGGGCCATCACACATTGGATGCTTTCCAGAAGTCATTAGCCACTGAAATATTGCACCATGCCTCTCGCCCTGGAACCGTGCCTACTGCTTAGTGCATCTGTTTCACTCCCACACTGCTGAACCCCGCTCTGGACGAACACCAGTCTGGACTGAGAACAACAGAGAAGGGATTTCACTATCACAGACCCTGATCCCCTTCTGGAGACATTTCAAGGGCTCAGTCCTGACCCACAACTCCATCTACCCTATGCATTCCTAGTGCATCCAAATGCCATGGTGTTGGACCTACGAGAGATGGGGACTGTAACAAGTTCACCCCAGCTCACTCACAGCATGTGGTTTGTGCCTGAGTTTCCCCTGAATCACACAACAAACTTGCTGTTCTCCTTAAAATGGCTTTTATTGTCCAGTTCCTTTATATCCCCCTGTTCACAGCAGAGCTCCCCCACCCCGACAATGGACACCAGTTGAGAAACTCATTAGTAAACACAAATCTAAAGCCCATGACACAAATCCAGTTGTATACTTCGTGGTTTTTGTTCCCTGCATTACTGCCCAACCTGGAATCAGCCCCTTTCCAGCTTCCCATATGGATTTATCTCCTCTAGCTAAGCTCCCCGCCCAGCCTCAGGCTTCTAATCATTTGACCAGCCTCAACCAATCTCATGCTTTTTAGCCCCAGCAGCCCCACCGAGGCTGCTCAAACCTCTTTAACTGAGCCTCAGGCAGCCAGGTTATCAGGGCCAAAAAACTCCTAAAGCAGGAGCGGCTGCGGCACTCCAGTTCACCCTGCTACAGGGACAGATAAACAAATAGAACCCACTGCTACCCCCTCTAAAAATTCAATACAGGAATAAGGGCCACAATCTACAACCACTTATTGGGCTCCATTGGGGGTACTACTCAGGAGTAAGTCATTTGAGGATCATGGCCAAAGTGACTAGTTTCCTCAGCTGCTGCAGCCTGGAAAGCAAAGGCAAAGTTATTGTGCATTATTTGGCAAACGTTGGAGAGTACTACTTTAATGTCCATTTTACATGTGTATTCAAGCATACCGCGGGGACACCTAAGGTGTGTCACCCCTGCTGGGGTTTGATAATGCAGCTCCTGCCACCCTCATCTTTAATCTGGACGGGTGGTCCTTGCACCAACTTTTGAAGGCTGCACAAAACCACACTGGAGCCTTGGGGACTAAGCTGGGGGTGGCCTCCTGAGCCAGCAGCATCTCAACATTGCTTTCTCTCTGCCTGACTTGCTTTGCATTTCAGTCAGAGTTTGTGGGGATGGAAAGCTTCCCCCACAGTCTTGGGATTCTAGACTCACCAATGTGAGAGAAATGAGGGAGAAGCAGACTGAAGTGATAGTGACGCAAAGGTCCCCTTAGAGCAAGAGTCTGTCAATAAATTCTCCACTGGTGTAAATCAGCATAGTCCCATTGGAGTCAACGGCGTGGGCTTGCACTATCTGAAGATCTGGCCCATGGCACAAAGCGAGATCACTAGCCCCAAACTGATTCTCCCTTTATCCAGATATGCACGGAGCTCAGGCACCCTTTGTGTTTATGGAATCCTTGCATTATGTGGATAAAACACTGAGAGAAGTGACATTTACACAGCTTTAATGATCTAAGGCACTGGGATTCAACCCATAAGTCATCAGAATGTCTCAAAGGGTCGCCCTCGTACTGCATGGCGTGCTGGCTGGGTTGTGAAAGCATATCAGGGTGTGCCAATGCCACCCCACCCACCCCCAAACCCAACCCACTAGCTGATTGTAGGCAGTTAGCCTGGTCTCCCCAAAGGAACAAGCAGACTCTGCGCCCTAACACCAATTACTCATTATTGTTGTTATTTATATAGCACCAGCAATGTGTCTGGCACTGAGCATTTGTAATTAGAGACAGGTCCCTGTCTAGGATGGGTAAGGAACAGAAAAGGAATGAAGGGAGAAACAGGGATACATACAGACCCATTCTGCAGATGGAGAAATGAAGCAGAGATAGTGATTTATCCAAGGCCACCCAGTGAGTTCATGACTAACATAGGATTTGAAACCTGGGGTGTTTTCAGACGTGACAGGGCCAATTGGCCTCGTCACGAAATCAATTAATTCATCCCCCGCCGGGATGTCCTGTAACGCCCTAACAGACGTGCCGGGGGATCCCGGTGGGGAATCGGGGAGGGGGCGGGGCCGCATGGCGCAACGTGTGGCCGCACGGCCCCGCCCCCTCCGCACTCCCCGCCGTCCACCCTCTGGGGAGACGGGCGGCCGCTGCGGCCAATGCCATCACAGCGCTCGCCCGCTATGGCCATGGGCTGGAATCCCTGCGGGGATTCCGGGCCGTCCAGACGTGACGGCGGGGGTCACCACGGGTGGGAATCGCCTTCACCACGCGATGGCCTCCGGTCCCGCTGCTTCGGCCGCTCGCGTGGTGAATGTGATTCCCCGCCGTGGTAACATCTGGGGGGGAACATCCGTTCCCCCCAACAGACGTTAAGTGGTCCACACCACCACAGGGAATTGACTGTGGTTGACATTGACCACGTAACGTCTGAAAATACCCCTGGTCTCTCAGGTCCAAGCCTAACATCTTAGTCAGTAGGTTACATCAACTAACAATCAATCTAATTGCAAGTTGTCTCAAGCCAGGTGCTTCTTTATTTATAGTGTGCCATCAACTTGAACTTAGTTATAGACAATATAACTTAGAAGAAGCACCTTCACTGGGTTTCCAGGCAAGCTTCTTAGGCAAGTCCCTCCAAGGCTCCTAATCTTCCTGGCAGAATGTGCCCCTGGTTAAGATCTTATAGGATGGCCTCCCTGGGTGAACTCACACATAACTTTGCTAAACTCTGATGTCTGTGGGGCCCTGCAGGCTGTATAATGATCCCTGGATGACTGTTGTGTATGTGTGAGGCACTCTGATTTCCAGCCCCGCTTAAAACTCTGATCTGATTAACAGATCAGATCTAAATGTCAGATCAGAGTTTAAAGCAGAGCTGGAAATTGGAGTGCCTCACTCACACACAACAGTGATCTGGGGATCTTCCGGGGCTGATTATACAGGTTCTGGGGCCCTGCAGACATTGGAGTTTAGCAGAGTTATGTGTGAGTTCACCCACTGTTTCTCTCTCCCCTTCCCCCGGACTGGCCAGCTCCCAGCAGAGCCCACCATCAAGTCCTTCTGGCCCAATAGTCATCAAAAGACTGCCTAAATTTCAAGGGTCGCTGATCTTACAACCAAGAAAGGGGTTGGGGCTAAGTCAACGAGCAGGCTATTCCCTTCCCCGTCGCACTGATCTAAGGGCTAACACACGCAAAGAAGTGTCTGTTATATGCAAAGAGACTTCTGGGGAAGGGTGGGGTATGAATTTAACTACCTATATAATAGATAGTCACAGCGCCCCCCCCCCCCCCCCCCAAAGCTTGGATTGGCAGCAGCATTTCATTCTACAGTCACTAACATAGCAGTGAGTAGAACTGCCATGCACTCTCCCTAAACCCAAGCTCGCTCTTGCTATACGATCATAAGGGAAAGTCAGACCACACAAAGCAAGTCTCCTATAGGGCACTTGCCTTGACAGCATATCCCATGCAGGCAAGCCACCTATGCTAGTGTAATCTCTCCATAGCTGGAGGGAGAGATGCTTGGGCTCTCTCCAAGAGGAGGTCCAGCAGAGCTGTCTGCTCTCTGAACTACAGGGAGCATGCATATCAGCTCCTTCTCAATAGCAGTACAGGGTGCTGCCTCAAACAAACTGCCCACTAGTCATCCCATTTCTGAACTGGCCAGCTCCTCAGAGACCCACCAAACATCTCAGTCTAAGACCAGAAGCTCCAAGTTTACAGAGAGACCCACCCTTTCATAGGGTCCAATCCAGCTCCTGTTGAAGTCAGTGAAACCATAATAGGTGGAGCAGGTGCAGACGCACCAGGGTCCATGAGCCTTTGGGGGAAGGAGGGGCCACATGCATGTAGAGTGTATATGACTGTACACTGGAGTGGATTGCCCCAGCAGGGGGCCATTCCCACCTAGCTACACCCCAGAGCAGAAAGACGTTTGTTCAGGTGGCTGGTCCATGGGGAGCATTTTGTGCTGTTCCATGTGGGCTGACAGGAGCTATAAGTGCAGCAGAGACAGCACACTTGGGCTTGGAGGGAAAACAGACTCTGCATGCCTCACCTCTCATGAAGGGTGTGCATGGCACCTAGTTTTATAGGGAAAAGATCTGTCTTTGTCAGGGATGGAGGGAATCAGGACAGAACAGGTTAAGGACTGGGCCTGGGAGGTACAGGATCAGGGTCAAGGCGTTAAATACAGTGGAGAGCTAGAGCAAGACAAGGACCACGTTTAGAGCAGGATCCAAGGACCGAGCAGAGCAGAGCAGATACGTAGCAGGGTGGATGTGATGCAGGGCAGGATGAACTGACAAGATGATCCATCCATCCAGCTGCTGCCAGCCATCCTTTAGGTGGCAAGTAGCCAATCAGGAAGTTGGGGGGGGGCGGGCAAGGCTGGTTCAGTTGGGAAGCTAAGGGGGGGAGGGGGTGACCACAGAGGCCCTGTATGCTAGAGCATGGTAGCGGCACAGAGGAACCAGCCACTGACCCCCAAACCTGAAGGGTGCCAGTTCTAGGCGCAGCTGGCTCCTCACTATCTCCAACAAGCCTCTGTGAGAAGATCTAGAGAGGAGAAGGGTGCAAGTCGTGGACGGACCATTATCTCCTTCAGGCCGGTCTTCTAGCGCGCCCCCTCCAGAAGGGGAAGGGACCAGTTAGGATGGTCCGCCCTCGGAGGCTGATGGAACCCCAGCGGTTCCAGGAGGTCCTGAGGGAGTTAACCCTGGACGTGGACGGCCACTCTGTGGATGAGCTGGTCCGGCATTGGAACAACTTGCTGGAGGAGGCCATTGACAGGGTGGCTCCGAGACGCCTTCTGCCTTGGTCTCGTCACCGCAGGACCCCTTGGTTTACTGAGGGGCTGCGGTGTATGAAGCGTGTAGGCAGGAGGCTAGAGCGACGCTGGCGTCGGACTCGATCTGACTCCGATCGTCTTCTCCATAGGGCCCATTTGCGGTCCTATGTTGAGGCTGTGAGGACGGCGAGGAAGGAGTTCCTTGCGGTCCTCATAGCGTCTGCGAAGTCGCGTCCGGCGGAGCTGTTTCGGGTGGTGCGGGGGCTGGTTAGTCCGGCCTCCCTCCGCCTGGATGGGGACTTGTCCCGGGCCCGCTGTGAGGAGTTTGTCACCTACTTCGCAGACAAGATTGCTCGGATTCAGACCGACTTTGACGCTGGGTTGATGGCAGTAGGGGAAGAGCGCGGGGGGGCGGAGGGCCCGTCTGGTCCATCTTTGTGGGGAGAGTTTCGGGAAGTGACGCCGGCCGATGTGGTGGATGTCCTGGGGTCTGTGAGGGCCACGTGTTGTCAACTGGATCCGTGCCCGTCCTGGTTAATAAAAGCTTCCGGGGAGACGTTGGGGACGGTGCTGGCGAGGGTAGTGAATGCGTCCTTTCGGCAGGGGAGGTTGCCGCCTTGCCTTAAAGAGGCTGTGGTGCGCCCCCTGCTGAAGAAACCATCGTTGGACGTAGACGCGCTCGCCAGCTACCGACCTGTCTCTAACCTTCCCTTTTTAGGGAAGGTTATTGAGCGGGCAGTGGCGCTCCAGCTCCAGGTTCATCTGGATAACATCGGGCTCCTTGACCCTTTTCAATCTGGGTTCCGCCCCGGCTATGGCACCGAGACGGCGTTGGTGGCCTTGGTAGACGACCTCCGCCGGGAGATGGATGCAGGATGTTCGACATTTCTCATCCTGCTAGATCTCTCGGCCGCTTTTGACACCGTGGACCATGGGCTGCTGTTGAGACGGCTGCGTGACCTGGGGGGTCTGGGCGGGACTGTTCTTGAATGGTTCCGCTCATTCCTCTCGGGGAGGAGCCAACGGGTGGTGCTGGGGGAGGAAACATCGTGCCCCCGCGCTTTACCGTGTGGCGTTCCGCAGGGATCGATCTTGTCTCCGTTGTTGTTTAATATCTATATGCAGCCCTTGGGGGAGGTCGTGAGAGGGTTCGGGGTGCGTTGTCACCAGTATGCTGATGATACTCAGCTGTACCTCTCCTTTTCTACTGACCCAGACCCTGCTATCTCGTTGCTATCCCAATGTTTGGAGGCCGTGGCGGATTGGATGCGGCTGAGCAGACTGAAGCTCAACCCAGATAAGACGGAGGTGATGGTGGTGGGGAGGGCGAAGGGGGTGGTGGCCCCCCTAGTTGGGGGGGTTCGCCCTCCTGTAGCTCAGCAGGTTCGGAGTCTGGGGGTAGTATTGGACGCAGACCTGCGTCTGGAGCGGCAGGTGGAGGCAGTCGCTAAGGCTGCCTTCCGCCAGCTTTATCTTGTGCGTAGGCTGCGTCCGTATGTCTCTGGCCCGGACCTGGCCTCCCTCATCCATGCCTTTGTCACCTCGAGGCTCGACTACTGCAACGCGCTCTACGTGGGGCTTCCCTTGTTCTTGGCTCGGAGGCTGCAGCTGGTGCAGAATGCGGCGGCTCGTCTTCTTACGGGGACGGGTCGCCGGGAGCACATTACACCGGTGCTCCGAGCTCTGCACTGGCTGCCGATAGTGTGCCGGGCCAAGTTCAAGGTCCTAGTGATGATCTATAAAGCCCTACACGGTCTCGGCCCCTCATACCTTAGGGACCGCCTCGCCCTTCGCGCCCCAGAGCGGCTCCTGCGGTCTGCCGGGGGTGCCCTCCTGGAGGTCCCCCATGTTAAACGGGGGGCCACGATGGAGAGGGCATTCTCGGTGGTGGGACCGCGGCTGTGGAACTCCCTTCCGGAGGAAGCTCGCCTGGCCCCAAGCCTTTTAACATTTCGGCGGAACTGTAAGACCTGGCTGTTTGCCCAGGCCTTTGGGAGGGAGGGTGGGGAGGGAGGATTTTAGTCCCCATCCCATTTGTTTTTACCTGTCTAGCCCTGTTTTAATATTTAATATTTGATTGTTTTAAATGAATTTTATTGTATTTTATTGTTTTATTGTTGGAAGCCGCCCCGAGCTGCGTTGCAGGAGGGGCGGGGTATAAATGTGTAAAATAAATAAAATAAATAAAAATAAATAAGTGTTTCTAGCAGAAGTCTCTAAGATACAGGAAACAAAGAGACGTACCTGTAAATACTTGTCATGCGCCAGTTAACAAACCACCACGCTGACGGAAACCTGCCTGGCTGATCATCCATGCAGCAGAAACAGCTGGAAACCTCATTGTAAACCATTAAATTCTAACGTTAGGGGGATAGCTTAGTGCTCCAAACAGCAGCTCTGCACCACCTACACTCTCCAGAACCACAGGTGTGATTCTTATCAGGCTCCAACATAGCCCTCACCATGGTGGAGTGGATAAGCTGAGCACCAGGAAGTTTGCTATTGCATATGCAAGGCCTCTGAACAAGGCTGTGCAGAGAGCCTGTTTGCTTTGCATGGATGGTACAGATCCTCCGTTGATTTCAGAAAGAAAGAGAAGACATTTGCCCTGGTGTCCTTAGCAACACGTCCCCGCCCCCACACTGTTGTGGCGCTATCTCTCTGACTGCTGCCTGCCACCCCAGAGAAGGCTGCATTTCAGCTGTTCCACAATTGTGAGCCAGACACTGATGGAATGTTTTGTTTAAAAAGACTGAATCATCTTTCTTGGTCTATCTTCTGATTTTTGAATTCCCTCTACCCGCCCCTGAAGTATGTCCATACATGTGTGTTTGTGTGCACGCATGCCTGGCTGTTACAGCACTGCTAACTCTTACAAAGCTTATCACTCACGAGTAATATGATCTGGCAAGAGTTTCTGCCTCCAGAGCCAGAAGTTAGAGCCGAGATCAGGGCCCTATTCTGCTAGGCACTATACAAACAAGAAAAAAGACCGTTGCTGATGTAAGGAGCTTACGGTGTTGTGCTGGTGAGTTTGGACAACAGGACCCAGAACTGGGACTTCCTAAACTCCTCTTCTGTGGTGGCCACCAAACATTTACTGCTGGGAAAAATCTTTTCTGGGCTGGCCTGGACTCATAGTGGTGATTTACAGGGTGGAAGGTGCATCAATTAAGCATGATGCAGCTAATCTAACTAGAACAGCTGTTATAATGTTAAACCTGGTGGCTAGAAATAACCTTTTGCTATGTACATAGTGCTGAGTTTATTGAGCAAACTGCATACTTTATTGAGTGCCTATAGTATGCTCAATAGAGTATGCAGCCAGGTACTCCATCCAGCATCAGCCTAGGCCAAAGGGACTCGTTTTTTTAAAATTGTTTTTTGAGAGAGTTTGCCTGTGAAGAGTTTTGGTGCAAACCGAGCCTAGGATAGAGTGCCTCTACCTCGTGCTAGAGTCCGGCCATTGCTCGGTCCGGCCTCCCTGCACCTGGACATGGAATTCTCCATTGCCCGCTGTGACATGTTTATGATGTACTTTGGGGATAAAATCGCTCGCATTGAACATGACTTTGACTCCGCCCTTGGGGCAGTTCCAGAACCCGAGGTTATGAATGCCCTGTCTGGTCCATGTTTGTGGGATCAGTTTCAATTGGTGACGCCTGCTGAGGTGGGGGATGTGCTTGCATCTGTTCAGGCCACGATGTGTGAACTCGATCCCTGCCCATCCTGGCTGGTCAAGGCCAGCCGAGAGACAGCTGGGCTACTGCTGGCCAGGGTTATCAACGTCTCCCTTGGGGAGGGCGGGATGCCTAAGTCACTTAAGGCGGTGGTGGTTCGACCACTTCTCAAGAAACCATCTCAGGACGTTGATTCCCCGGCGAGCTATTGGCCTTCCCTTTTTAGGGTGGTGACTTGTCAGCTGCAGACACATCTCAACTGCATCATTTTTCTAGATCCCTCACAGTCTGGCTTTTGCCTGGGTTACGGCACGGAGACTGCACTTGTGACCTTGATTGACGACCTGAGAGTAGAACTGGATGGGGTGTTTAACCCTGCTGGTTCTGCTTGATCTCCCAGTGGCTTTTGATATTGTGAACCATGAGGTGTTGGTGACGCACCTACGGGACCTTGCTGAGGAGGGCAGAACAGCTTTGCAGTGGTTCTGCTCCTTCCTGGTTGATCTATCTCAGCGGGTAGTCCTGGGGGATTACACTCCTTCCCCCAGGGGTTTCCCATGTGGGGTCCCGCAGGCTTCCATTCTGTCCCCCCTCTTGTTCAATGTGTATATGCAGCCGCTGGGGGAGGTTGTGTGTCTGGGGGGGGGGTACGTTGTCATCAATACGCTGATGATACTCAGCTGTACCTCTCCTTTACATCTGACCCAGGTCCAGCAGCCTAGGTGCTTTCCCGGTGTCTGGCAGCTGTGGGGGACTGGATGAGGACTAGCCGATTGAAACTGAATCCTGATAAAGCAGAGGTGATGCTCGTTGGCGGGACTGGTAATCTGCATGAGGGGGATTCTCCCATCATTGATGGGATCCGCCCAGAGTTGTCATCGTGCGTTCGGAGCCTCGGGGTGCTCCTGAATCCATAGCTGCACATGGATGTCCAGGTGTTGGCTGTGACCAGGAGTGCTTTTCGCCAACTACATCTAGTGCGACGGCTCCGTCCGTATGTCTCAGACTCCGATCTTGCCACCGTCATCCATGCATTTGTCACTGTGAGGCTGGATTACTGTAATGCCCTCTACGTTGGGCTGCCCATGGTGACGGTTCAGAAGCTACAGCTGGTGCAGAATGCCGCAGCCCGTCTGCTTTCGGGGACGGGCCACTGGGAGCACATTCAGCCGGTGCTCCAGGCTCTGCACTGGCTGCCTATTGTCTTCTGGGCCTTATTCAAGGTGCTGGTCTTAACCTATAAAGCCCTAAATGGCTTGGGCCTGGCCTATCTGAGGGACCGCCTCACTTCCCATGTGCCCTCCTGGAGGTTCCCCAGTATAGACTGGTGGGAACCGACAGGCGGGTGTTCTCAGCAATCACGCCTGTGTTGTGGAACTCACTCCCAGTGGGTGTCCAACTCAATCAAAATCTTCTCACCTTCTGGCACCAATGTAAGGCTGGCTCTTCCACCAGGCTTTCGGTGATGGGGAAGGGTTTGGGGATTAAAGGTGGGTGTTTTTTTTAAAGTTTTGTTGTAATATCATAATGGGGTTTTTTTGTTTTATATTATTGTTTTTATTGATGTATTTGTATGTTTATATTTATATTATGATGTAATTTTATGGATTGTAAGTTGCCTAGTGCTGCTGGAGGCAGAATGCAGGTGGAGTAAAAGTTAATAAATAAAATAATAATAATAATTAATAAATGATTAGTAAAAATTGAAATAGAAAGAAATTGTCACAACCCAGTTTCTCATATCCACAACTCACTGTGATGTACTGAGAGGTAGCAGCACACAGTTTTATTGGTGTCTCACCCACTGTGGTGTTGGAAATCCCTCTCTGTTTGCATAAAACCAACAGTCAAACATGTACCTCATGTATCCCCTCTCTAGCATCTTCTGTATTACCATACTGTTGGTAGGGAAAACATCCCCATCCACCAGGGTGCTCTGCACATCTGGGAGTGTCCAAACCTTGTATAGGGCAACAAGTTCTCTGTCAGTCAGTCCAGATTCGCTGTACCCCAAGTCACTTGTGTCCCAGAAGAGATTAATCTCTGCCATTCAGTCAAGGCACTCCCAATGGCCCCTTGGGTATCTTCTCACTGTCATCAGGGCAGTGATGAGAAATTACCGGCAGGGAAGGTCCAGCCTCCATTAGTGACTGCCCTACTTCTGGCAGTGCACAAACATCCAGAAAATTTGCAATCTCATTCGCATCCCACTTTCTTATCTAGTCCACAGCTCCCTCTTCCATTCTGCTGAACTTGGAACTGCAGCAGGGTTGCGTGGTGTCTGTACTCCAACATGCATACATAGTACCCCACTGTGTGCATGTGCCGCCCCTATGAGCACATTAGGCTGTCTCAGAGGATGTGCCTGACTGTTCTCTCTATACATCAGGTCTCACCAAAATGTCAACAAAGGCCAGGGTATTCATCACTCCACAATTTCTCTGGCCCTGTACTTGGAGCACAGCACCCACAGATAAAAACGAAAGCCATTTGGCATTCCCAGGTAAACCCACAGCAATAGCTTTCTGTGGTGTTATGATCCCTCATGTTCACTGCAAGCAAAAACTGTTACTTCAAAAATATAAGAAATTATATGAGTTACTTTTAGCCAATGGGCAGCTCTGCTCCCACATACATTCCTTGAGCAATGACCTTCACTGCCTTGCAGATCCCCCATCTGCCCAGTTCTTAACATTCAGTGGTGTCGCCCCACCCCAATTAAAAAGTTCCATGCTTTCATGGTGCTAACATCTGTAACATTTTTAGATGAGTTGGCGTGTGCATTGCCGTGCTTATGACAGAAATGTCTATGCAGTTTAATAGCCACCTGGATTGGCAATGCCAGTGCAACAACACACACATACATCCAGCATAAACTTTGCAAAAACATTTTCAACCAATAGCTCACCTGTAACCAAAAGCAGCCAATACCAGCTGACGCTCAGCGCACAGCCAGTCATGTGAGGACACATGACCAATGGTGGTCAATTGTTGCTCATGAGTGGCATGCAGCCAATCCTAGCTGGGCACTGCCCTGCTGTTCAAAACATTTGCCGTGTACTCTGAAGAGTTCATGTATGTTGAAACCACAGCCATGGAGACGCATGTCAAGAACTTCTTGTGCTTGTTATCGCACTCCAGGTCTTTATTACTGCTGCTGAGACCGCCTCAGGCCCCGGGTCATTTTGCGGCCCTTGCGGTCGGCTGGGGGCGCCCGACTTGAAGTCCCCCGAGTATGCTGGGTGGCGACGGCAAAGAGGGTGTTCTTGGTGGCCGCACCTCGGCTGTGGAACTCCCTCCTGTTGGAGGCTCGTCTGTCCCCGGACCTCCCCTCTTTCCGTAGATGTTGTAAGACCTGGTTGTTCCACCGGGCCTTCAGGGAGGGGGTGGGGAGAGGGGTTTTATTAGCTGCTGCTGAAATTTTATGATGTATATTTTATGTATTGTAGTATTTAGACGGTTTTATTGATTTGTTGTTTTTATGGTGTGTGCCGCTCCGAGCTGCCAGCGTGCAGGAGGATGCGGGATACAAATTTTTGTATAAATAAATAAATTAAACAAAATAAACCTGCATGTTAAATAAACATAAATTAAATAAACAGATCCAAGCCTTCTGTTGTTGTTGACACAATGTGATTTCAAGGCACAGACAATCTCTCACGCAATCTGTGGTCAGAATAGTGGGACGCGCAGGTGGCTCCTGCTTCGGTGCTATGCACTTGCCTACCTCTGTTGACAATAGACCATGCTGGGGAAGACTGAAGCCATGTAAGGGGAGCCGATGCGTGCTGAGAGGTACCTGCCAGGAGATGCAGCTTCAATCACCAACACCATTTGCAGGGCTGTACCCTCTGAGAGACTGGTCTGGGTGATGGAGAAAACCACAGACTGGTGGGAGAATGTGCTTTCCTGTGGGGAAGATGCTGAGTGGGTCGCAAACTTCAGGATGCCCCATCACCTTGTCCTGCAGATAGCCAAGATCCTCAGGCCGTGACTGGAGAAACAGAACATGGTGATGCAGTTGCCCATCCCCATGGAGAAGCATGTTGCCATCATCATCTGGAAGCTCACCACTCCAGACTCCTGCCGCTCTGCAGCCCAGCAATTCTGTGTTGGAATCTCCACAGTGGGCTCCATACTAGTAGAGGTTTGCACAGTGATTGTGGAAGGAATGCTGGACTGGGTGGTGCAGCTGGCTGACCCCGTAGAGTTGATGGGGAGAGCTTTTGGCGGGAGGGGTTCCCAAACTATATTGATGGGAGCTATATTGCCATCATCTGTCCACTCCATAGCAAGGACGATTACCTGAACTGGAAGGGGTTTTTCTCTGTGGTTCTGCAAGCTGTAGTGGACCACCATGCCCAGTTTGTGAATGTGCTTGCTGGGTGATCTGGGAAGAACCATAATGCCTGCATCTTCCAACAGTACCCCTTCTTTGGCCGCATGTATACAGGAGACTTTAGACTCTCCATAGAAACATGCGTTGAGGGGTGCTCATGAGGACTGTTGTTCTTGGGGACCCTGCATACTCCATGAAGCCCTGGCGTATGAAGGCATACAGAGTTGCCTGCACTCTGGCGCAAAGATATTTTAACCATCAGCTCAGAGCCAACTGTTCTGTTGTGGAGAGGGGTTTTGGACTTCTAAAGCAGTGCTAGAGATCAATAGCTGTTAGGATCAATTTCCAGCTTGAGACCACTCCCCTGCTAACAACTGCCACCTGTGTTCTCCACAACACCTGCAAGACTGGCAGAGCCATGTTGGAGAATCCCCCACCAATTAGCTCTAGCAAGCCAGTGCCCCTGTTCTAGGACCAACTGAACAGAGTGGAGCAGTACATAGCTGGCGATATCCGGGATGCCTTGTGCCGGCACAACAACCACAATGCTATCCCCAACACCCACATTCAGTGACAGTTTGATGAGCATGAGTGAATTGTTTTAAATGATCTTTTTGTAATATCAATAAAGCCTTTTAAAACGTTTCCTGTGTGTCATACTTTCCCTCCTTGAGGCCCTGCCCATGCTATTTCTCGCCTGGCAGCCTTTCCCTGTGCATTCCTTATTGGCATTTGGCAGATTAGCCAGCTGCAGGCCTGAACCTCTGGTTTTCCTATTGGCATTTGCAGGCTAGTTGGGTCTGGGAATGCCAATAGGAAGCGCAGAGGCAGAGGCATGGAGCCGGCTACTCTGCAACTGGCCAGCACCCAGCCTTTGCCTGTGGCTTTCCCATGGTAGTTCCCTTTGTATGGGAACTGGACTACTATGCCCCTCCAACCCTCAAGTGCAAGTGCATGGCCAGCAGACCCACCCACCCACCCTTTTCCCCCAGCCCTCAAAGTGTCTTTTTACTCTGCCATACTGCCATTCTCCATGGTTCCCCTTCCCTGCACCCGTCACCCCCCTTCTCTTCCCTTCTGACTCCTAGACTCCAAAGCTGTTTATAACTATGCCATACTGCCATTTTTCATGTCCCCCCTTCCCTTCCTTGCATTCCTGCCACCCATCTCATTCCTTTCCAACCCCAGCCCCCAAAGCAGCTTATTGCTATGCTGTTCTTCAAGGACCTCACCTCCCCCAAACTTTCTTCCTTTCCCAGAAGAAGCATGAAAAGCATGGACTATGAAAAATTAAAGAACTTTATAAAACTTGATTAAACTTTATAGAAAACTATTGAATTTTATATAACAATATTAAATTAAGGAACTTTAAACAGACAACTATATTTTTTATAAAGTTTTTTTCCCTGCCTGCTCCTTTTGGGGGCAGCTTGATGTGCTCACTTGGACGGTGGGACCGGCAGGGGGACATCTTCCCAGTCATCCTCCCATGGGTCTGGCTATGGAGACGTATGCCCAGGAGGCATGTGGGAACGACTAGCAGGAGAGAGGGGGAATCATGCCTTGCCCAGGAACTGTTTCCTGGTATAAGCACAATGTGGAGAGGGCTCGGATGCTTTCCCTGTGGGGTGGGGTGTGTGGCAAAATGCCCTTGCCCTGACAAAGACACCCCTCTGACACCCTTTCACTGAAACTGCAAGCCTGGCTCAGCCAAAGCCCAGGCCTCAACTAGCACCTGTTCAGGACTCCTCATTCCTGGAATTCCTAAGGGGGGGGGGAACTCTACACCTAAGACAGGTGACATGGGATGATCGAATCATAGGAGAGGGACTGCTGGATTGCAGCCAGCTGACCCTCCTGGACAAATCAGAACGTAGGTCAAGGATGCCTTTAAAAGGACCAGCACAGGCATTTTGACTCTCTCTCTCTGTACTCACTGACTGAGATTTCTAGCAGACGCTGCTAGGCTGGTGACCTCTCCGCCTGGAGGCACTCATGGACTATATGGCTTAACGGTAACTCTGGCCTTGCCAGAAGAAGAACTTGGACCCCACAGGAAAACCATCCCCTGTGGAGACCGGATCAGAACCAGTGTGAGTACTTGCTAGCTACAGTTATAGGAAGACGCTTTCCAAACGGGCTACTATGTCCACAGGACTGACTCTGATTGCTCAAAGGGTTATCACCCCCTAGTTCTATGCTTTTATTCCTTTTTGTTATATGTACCAGTAAAGTCTAAGTTTTCTTTTTACCCTACTGGGTGTGTGTGTGTGTGTGTGTGTGTGTGTTATTGGCTGACCATTAAACGTCTCCTTTGCGCCGGGTGGCCAAGCCTCGCTACTAAGGCAAGGAAAGAGGGAAAAATCTACCATTTGGCTAGGGGCCAACAGCTTTGGAACCAAGGGAAGCCTCCTGTGGGTAGCTCTGGGGATCGGAAAGGGGAGTGCTTTTGGGAAGCTGTGAGGCTTATGCCTTTTGGGGGTTCACATTTCCTGAGTGGTGTGAATGCCCATGGGGAAACACGCAGGTGGTGGCAGCGGAATATCAAGGATTTGGGGGCGGGTTGCCAGCTGTGAGAACCCCTGGTCAGAGATTTGGAGAAACACAGTGAGGTGGGTGTCTCAGCTGTATAGCAACCCCTACTGGCGTTTCGCCACAGGGGGTGAGGGGTGGAGCGTGCCAGGAACCAGGGTGGGTCACTGGGTTCCACATAGGTGGGTCAAAATGGCCAATGGGGGGAAGGGAGGGAGGGGACGGGGAGGCAGGGTGGAGAGGGGAGAGAGGTGGGGAAGGGGGAATAAATGTAATATTTTGATTGGAATGTGATATTATATTGTTAAAGTTAAAATAAAAAGAAATATTAAAAAAAATAAATAAATGGCCAATGGGGGTTAGGAAATGGTGCCTGCCCCTGAGCAACAATGCTCATGGTTGAGCATGTTGCTGCCACAATCAGGAAGCTCCAGAGCTGAATAGACTAGGACAGGCTGCTTTATGTCTGTGCCGACGTCTCACTCATCTCCTTGCTCACCTTTTTGTTCATGCTGTCTGACTACTCAGACTGCTGCCGGAGGTGGACCCAGTTCCTGTCCTTCCACCAGTGGTCTAGGTGGGCCTTGGCAGCAAAGGCCTTGCTTTGTGTGGTGTTCTGCCGTGCTAGTTGCCTGTGCTCCATGGTCATGACACTAATGGTGTCCTGGATTTTGTCTGCCTGCTGCATAGTCTCCCCAAGCAGGTCCTTTGCCAAATCCTCCCTGAACCGGCAGTTGTGAACCCGCAGGTCCTGGTTTTGGGGTTCCATCCACACCTGCTGTGCAGGCAGACCTGTAGTGAGGCAACAAGGAAAGCCATTAGTTCAGACTGCCCCATTCACCTTCCTGCCTCAGTGTTTCAGGCCCCCGCCCACCCACTTTTCAGCCACCCACCCACCTGAAGGGAAACAGGAATGAGTAACCTGGTCTATGCAGCTGCTTCTCCGCATTCACCTAGCCACCTGTCAACACAGTAAACAATAAAGAACATAATTAGATAACATTAAATGGAAGCCTTTATCATCCAGCTGTGAAAATGCAAACACCTCCCCTCAGTGCATTAACTTACTGTTCTCCTCTGCCTCCACTGGTCATAAAGGTGGCATCTGGATCCTTCATGCCCTCAACCAGAACCTCAAACAAGGGCTGGCTCTTGAGCTCGAGGGGATGCCCGTGTAAGCGTCATGGTGTCCGTCAACACATGTTGGCTCCATGGGGGGAGACTGGCACGGAGGGATGTCCGCCGGCAGTCGCAGCTTCCATGCAGGGAGAGGAAGCAGTTGCAGTGGGAGCGGCTGCAGAGGGAGCAGGCAGTGTGGGAGTCCTATCCACCCGCTTCTGGCCCCTTGCGAAGGCACAGCCATACAGGCGGGATGCAACAATAGCTCCATCCACACAGAGGAACTGGTCAAGAAGCTTGTAACAAGGCAATATTTGCCTTCCGCTGCCAGAGATGAAGTAGTTGTCCCATATCTCCTTGTACCTGCGCCTAATGTCCTTGGCCCGCTGTCAGAACTGGTTCATGTCCCAAGTGTAGCCTTGCTATGTCACTGAGACCGAGATCTTACTGTAATGCTGCCTCATTCCTGTCACACTTCACCAGAAAATATTGGACCTTCTGCTCTTCCCATAGAGTGATTAAGGCCTTGGTCTTCCTGGGTCAAGGGACTTCAGTGCTGGTGGACAGATCGGTAGGCAGAGAGTGACTGTGATTGCGTGGTGGTGATAGCGACGATGGTTGTTGCCTGGTTGTCAGTATTAGCTATGGCCTCGGCAATGGTAATTCTCTACAAGTCATTCCAAAGAATGCAGCGACTGGGAAACAGCAAGCATTGGCCACGGACTGCCAACCAGGATGAGCTGGGAGACTGCATGTTTAAAAATGGCATGGCAGACTTTTAAAGCAGACCAGCGAGAGTGAGAGTGGAGAGAAGGGCCAGAAGTGGTCACTCCTCAGAACGCTCTAGGTTTTTTGCCCGCAATGCTATGGTGCTGGCTGACCTGTCCATGTACAATGCTACATGCAACCTAGTCGAAGGGATGTGTACACATAGGCACACATTAGCCTGCATTTGTCTGCACAGCAGGCTCTGCATGTTCTGGGACCCCACCGTGACTGGAATCTGAGTGTCTGGTGGGTTGTAACCATGTGACCAGTGGGGGCAAACACCTAATAAGTGAACAGGTGGACACCCACCTGGTGTGACCTACCATCTTGTTTGTTAACATCCTAAATATGCAACCATAGAATAAACCAAAGAATCCGAACCCCACAAGTGCTCTAGACACTTCAGAATCCCAGACCTATGTGATATCCTTCATTGGTATGACATAGTGGGGCAGCGATTCTGAAATGTCTGGTCTTGCAGGATCTGGAAGCAGCCAACAGCCAGGTTGCTGTTCAGCCCTTAACAGGGCATTGAATGTTACTGTGATTAGCTCTTTGGAACTAAATAGCTGGTCAGTGGACAGACAAAAAGACCATTATTCAAGCCTCAGGCACCTCTTTCCTGGTTGTCTCCTAGGAAAAGCACTTGAGAGGACAATGGGAGAGATGATAGAATGATAAGAAATGAGACAGCTCCACACATGGCCTCCCACTGTCCACATGGAAAGCCTCTCCTTTGAAGTTGGTGCGTGGGGAGGCACACTCCCATGATCCATGTACCGGCCACCCAGTTCCTGCACAGAGCACGCCTGAAAAATCTGGAGTGCACTGTGAAGGGAGAGGGTGGCCAGTGTGTGGATGGGGCAGCTATGCAGGGAGCTGCCCGTGTGAAGTACTCCCCATGCACTTCCCATGCGTGGATGCCACCAGCCCGTCCATCCCATTCACCAACCATGGACCCCCCCTCCCTGCCATGCTCATTTTAAAACACTCTAAGTGGAATAAGAGGGAGAATTTATGTCTCTCTGTATGCACTGGGAATGTTGGGTGGTGTGTGTGAGGCGGTAGTTGCATGAGGGAGTGGAGCTTACTTGCTAAGGCGTGGAGCTTATTCACTGCAGGGGCTGAGTTTGTCCTTCTTTGGCTGCTGGAAATGTTAGGAAGCCATGAAATTTCAGAATCAACTCCAGGAGCCAAAAAAAAAAAACAAGTCACCAGACTTTATCCTGATATTAATGTGAAGTAACAGGCAAATACTGAATTTCAGTATTATTCCAAACTATACTATGACTTTAACAAGTACAGACAAGAATTAAAAACTGCAGGGTTTAATAGCTCTGAGAAATAGAATCATAGAGTTGGAAGTAACCTCAGAGGTCATCTAGTCGAACCCCCTGCTCAGTGCAGGAAATCCGCAGCTAAAATAAAAGAGCCAGGCCAATATGGTATCTCAAGATTTACATACACCACTCTAGAACAGCGGTTAAATGGTTAAAAAATCAGGGGCTACTGACTGAACTCAGGAGAAGGGAGCGGAGATGAAGGCAGTCCCAGACCTATGATCTGGACCCTCCTCTTTCTGAGCACACCCCTAAACACCCTTGCCCCCAACTTCTGTGTGACTCTTGGAGCTTGTGCTAATTTTCAAAGTTTCCCCACCCTTGTAAATAGTGATAAAACAGTGCCAGTGTCATTTGCTTAGAACCAAAGATACAAAACCCAATATTGTATCTGACAAATTCAACTGATTCACTGCAAACCCTGCGCATACACGGTGTCTGTGTCTGTAAATGAATCCCAAATAGACACAAAGTACCAACCACATCTGACAGGAGCCTCTAAAATTGTGGGTTTTTTTAAACCCTGCTCTGATTTTAAAAACCTTCTGTATTAATCTGCTAATGGGATATGATATACCCCCAATTACATCACAGTTTAAAAATATAAATATGATTGATTTGAATATGACTACAGTTCAGTGTAAAAAAATTAAGTTTTATTGTGTTTGGTACAGAAATGCATGTCCAGCACAAAGGTTTGTGAGCTTACTACAAACCAGCAGTGCCAGGGACAGCACACTCATATAAAATGAGATAACATCTAGCTGTTAACAAGTGTTAACATTCCAATGTTCTCTCCATTCGTAAGCAAACAAAGATAAAGTGTGTGATACAGGCAGGCAATTTGTCTGCATTTCAAGAGTCTGAGCTATTAGGAGTTATCAGGAACTTGTCTGCCTCATAAAAGTGGAGTTTTACACTTGGGGTATAATTGACCCACCCATGCATTTATAATGAAATTCTTCTGTACATACATAAAATGGCATATTATGGAAGCAGACAAAATTCAGCATTGTGTTTGGGGCAAATATGACTCCATATCCTGGGCACATGGTGTTTTCATTTCCCATTCATTCCAATAGGGGTCAATCATACCCCATTCATATTCACATATTTACCTTCAATTAAAAAATAATACAACTGGAGGGAGGCATGAACCAGTGGGGCACAACTCATCCAATAATCCTTGAAGAATACATGGAATAGTAAATGGTACAGGTTTGCTAAAAAAAGTTTTATAAATTTTTGGTACAACTTCCAGGGTACCATGCAATCCCATAGTCGGAGGATTAAAAAGGAAACAAATATGAAAGGACTCACACCTTTAGCCTGACAGAAGCAGGGTTGGCATAGTATTTCCTTCACCCCCTCCTTCTCCTCCCTTCCCCCCCTGCTGCCGGAGGCCCCCCCAAGTCCCCTTCTTATCCAAGCAGATAAGGAGCTGTTGAGACCAGTGCTAGCAGGGAGGCATCTCTAGCTGGGCAGACTGATAGAGGGCTAACTGGCAGGGTAAGCAAGGGGGGCATGGAAGAGATGGGCAACAAATTGGGTTGCCACCTATGTACATTTTTAAGGAACACTTAGGTGGTAACCCTAGCAACAAGACTGAGTGGGTGGGCGGGCGTCAAGGCGGGCAGGTATTGTGGGCAGGCACAACGGACACACACAGGAAGTGTATGAAGCTGGCTGCATAGAACGAGGAAGGGGGTAGGGTAGCATCAGCTTGGGAACTCTGGGAGATGTAACCTAGGCTTCTAGGCTGATCCCGCCCTCAGGCCCAGACTTAGGGGCAGGCCCCCTAGGCCCGGGCTTTGGGAAGCATTTTCTGGGGGGCAGCAATCCTGGCGCCGGCTCTGCCCCGCTCTGTTTTTGTTTTTCTCCCTGCACAGCCGAAGCCTGCTGCCTGGGTCCCCATCCCTCACCTGCCTCTGCCGTCTGCCTGCTAGTAGTGCTGCAGCAGCAGCAGCAGGACACTGATGGGACTGGGAGATAAAGTAAAGCTGTTTGTTTACAAACAACTCCTCCCTACGTGAGTGATCAGAAGGTTGTTGCCTTGTAAAGAAGGTTCTTCAAGATAGTTCCCAATATTCTCACAACTGGGTTGTTCACGGTCACCATATTAAAATAATAAGACCATGTGATGGTCTCGAGCTCCTCTACTATAAAAAGCTCTCTCCCCCTCACAATGACAGTTCCTTCCAACCCTTTCTAAGAATATAAGAAAGAAATTCCATGCAGGGCTGGAAGGGTGGGTGTTGTGAGAATGCTTGGAGCCATCTCAAAGAATCTTGTTTACAAGGCAGCAATCTTCTGTTCTTCGAGTGGCTCCTGACATGCCCTTTTTACATGGCTCCACTGGGTGGGGGTGGGGACTGTGGGCGCGCTGGTGCGTGGGGTGCACATGACCGCACACACATCCCCACTCACCCCCCGCTCATCCGCACCCATGGAGCAACCTCCATTATCCCCGATTGCTCCGTGCATGGGGACAAGCGAGGAGGTGAGTGGGGATGCGTGTTAGGCAGACGCGTGCACGTACCCCAAGTTACCGCAGACGCGTGCGCCGTATCATTCACACGGAGCTCCCTCACCCATGAACACGCAGCATGGGGGCGGGGCTTGGCTTGGGGGCAGCAGTCTGAGAAGGGCCTAGGGGTGCAAAATTCCTAAGTCCAGCCCTGCCCGCCCTCTTTCTCCACTCCCTCCTTCCTCCCTCTTTACTGTATGGGTGCTGCGGGGAAGTGCTCACAGGCAGCCCAGCCCAGCTAAAGCAGCAGGGATGGGGCAGGCAGTCACAGTGGCACAGCAGGATGGTACACAGGTATTGCTGATGCAGCTACCTTACGTCTTGGACTCCACAGACTTGTGGGCCCAGTTGCAGCAGTGTCTGTTGCCCCTAGGATAGCTACGCCCCTGCCCCGTGCAGTGGCTGCAGAGGCTCTATCTCCCTCCCTGTTGGGGCTCACTTCCCAGGACCCTCACTGGTGCCGGGGGGGAAGGCCCAGTAGCACGACTCTGCTCCTTTCCATTCTTGCCCCACTACACCAGTTACCAGTCTCAGTTCCAGGAACCTGCAAATGTTGTGCCCTGAGGAGATATGTAACCAACAAGTGGAGAAGCACTTGGACCAAATTTTTATGGCAAGAAAATTCCCTGCTTAGAACAGGAGACCATAGGGTTGAATATATTTTTTTTTGGGGGGGGGGGGGATAAGAGGTAAAATAAATAGATTTTGAGTAAGCTTTTTTACACAACAGCAAAATGTATTATGTGGATGCATGGCACCCATCCCTTTTCCTTTAATTGACAGGCAAGCCAGCCAATCCCTGTTCTTTCTTTACACCTAACCCACAGACAGCTGAATCAGAGACAGCAGATCTAGGTGCTAACCCCTCCCCTCTCTTCCAGCAGAGTGGTTATTATTATAATTAAAATTATAATTATAATAATAATTATTATTATTATTAAGCATTTATATAGCACTAGCAGTGTACCTGGTGCTTTACAATTGTTATTAATGGAGACAGGTTCCTGCCCAGTAGGTTTGCAATCTAAGATGGACAAGGGTGAGGAGAACACAGGGAGATAGACACACATATTTGCATTTTATGGGTGGGGAGCTGAGACTGAGACCTGCCCAAACCTACCCAGAAGTTCATGGCTAGGACAAGATTCAAACCCTGGCTTCCCAGATCCAAATCCAGCCACTTTCTCTATGGACACTTTCTTCCCTCTTACAGACTCTGAGCATTAGGAAAACCCTGGGCTGTAATGCTGAGAACTAGATCCAAGCTCTTTCCAGCTGCAGCAGACAAGGCAGATGCTCTGAGAACTGGGTACCAACTTCCCCACAACACCACTCTCAGCTGGGTCCTATGAGCTGGGCCCTGGTCCTCCCACACCACTCAGAGCTGTGTCCCTCCCCTCCTCACCACCTCCATGACTAAGAACCAAGTCCCCAGTTCCTTAGGAGTTGTAGTAACCTCCCTCCTCCAAACAATGGTGGGAAAGGAGGCCAGGCAGTATGCCAGCAGAAGCAGTCTTAGCAGCAGTAGGGTTGTCTTCACGGTGGCTCTATGAATGTTTCCTCAGGACTTTTCCATGAGAAGTGAAATGTATTAAGAAAAAAACCCTAAATTTATCATGAGTTTGGCTCATAAGTATTTGCAGAATCTCTTTCATCAAACACCAAGAAACAAGGAAATGGCCTTGCTATCCAGACCTACTTGTCCCACACTCAGGGATTTCTCACATCTGCATTCCTCAGCACTCTGTTCTATAACAATCACTGCTTTCTACCCAGCACTACTCGGCAAACACTCATTGATTTCTCAACATCCACTTTCTATGGTGCACTATGATGTATCTAAAATTCCTTCTCAAAGCACTATCATGAGGAAAAGCCACCCTAGAAAGGGTGAGTAGCATAAGAAAGAAGAAATCAGCTACTAGGCAGCTCTTCTTTCTGTCTGTGGTTGTGAAAGTGCTTTTGAGAAGTAGTCAAATCTGCGATAAATGTATAAGAGCTGGTATTAACACTAGGTGCAGTCACGCAAGGCGTTATCCCAGTTACTTTGGGCAGCCGCATTCCACTTTGGGCAACATTACCACATGATGCAGTGGCTCGTATGCCCAGTAGCTGCCAGATGTTCACCCCAACCCATGGTGGGCCGCCAGCTACTATGCAATGTGTCTGCCGCAAAAGGTCAGGGACGCAGAGCATAGTGGGATAACGCTGCCCAAAGTGGGTTAACAGGCCAGGTCCATGCTGCCCCACCTATAGCAAGGTCCTCCAGCATCACAGAGCATTGAGTGAAAGGCCCAGAGCGGACAGATCAGAGACCGTGTCACGCCCCCAGTCCTCCCAAGTCAGGCCAAGCACCCTTAAAAGGAGTGTGCAGCCAGTTCAAATTCATGTTGGGTGAGCACGGACTGCCTTGCAGCAATTGCCTGACGTCCGCCCCAACGGAGCAACAGGCCAGGAAGTTCCAGAGGGCCATAACGGACCATGAGGACAGCCAGTCCACTGTGATAAGCCATCGCACAGAGGACTGCCAACACAGATGCCTAATAGTAGCTACAACTCAGGTGTCCATTATATTGTTTCCACAGTCATCAAACAGCAGTGCCACCCCAGGGACATCAGCAGGAGCCCAGGCCCCTGCCATGTCACAAGCAGCCCTTGAAGCTACCTGCCAGAGGGGAGCACTTTAGACTGAATGGTCTGGGCGTTCATCAGCCTGTGGGGGGAAGAGCAGTGCAGTCTGAGCTCTGTCAGAGCTATCGCAATGAGATGGTACTCAAGGTAGGACCTCTCTGAAAACATGAGGGAGCTCGGCTATGAATGGGACATGGGGCAGTGCCAGCAGCAGGCCAAGGACCTGAAAAGGGGGTATAAGGAAATCAAGGAGATGAACAAACAGTCCAGCTGCAGCCCTATATCGTACGGAGTTCCTTGACCTTTGCATGTGGGGGAAGGGCCTTGATCTTTGCATCATGGCCCCGCACATCATGGTGCAGGGCACCGGTAGAGGAGCAGGTACCCAGGCACTGCCCAGCCACAATGTCCCCACTGCAGCTGCACCCACTCTACTTCCCCCCACAGAGCCCTGGCCATCTCAGGAGCAGCCCTTGCTGCCCAGTCCTGTGCCCACCCAGGGTCCAACTCAGAGGACTCTGATGTAACCCAAGTGACCCTTGACCTCTACCCCATCAGCCCAGAGAGCCAGCCTGAGGTCCAGGAGCCAAATGGGGGTGGAGGAGGAGAGGAACATAGATCACGGAGCCTCCTGAGATCATGCTGGCTGAGGGGTCCGGTAAGCGAATGCAGGGGGGAGGGGCCAAGGTTTCCGAGGGGGGGGGGACGGGAATTGAGGAGGATTCAAACCCTGGCTTCCTAGATCCAAGTTCAGCATCTTATCCATTACACCACCTGGGAAAGGGTTGAACACTCACTTGGCATGGGGTCGTGGAGGCTGAGCAATGGAGAGATGGATTGGCATAGACTGGGGTGGGGGAACCGTAGAGGTCCGTCGGCTGCAGTGGCAGCAGAGGTAGAGATGCTCATACACTGGATACTATGTCCTGCACTGTCGCTCACTTTGGGAGTCCTGTCCCTTTATCTCAAGGTTCAAGATTTGAGAGGTGTGCTCCCACCGTCCCCAGAAAATGAAAGGGCTAATTGGGCAGATGAGATATGGTATGCAATCCTGTCCTTGGTACAGGAGCACTGCCGTTTCCTGTGGCAGAGTTTAACGTGTCCCACTATATTCCCATGGCCACTATGAATGGGCAAAGGCAGCCCAGAACCCCTCCCCCATGCACAGGTGTGCAATGAGTTTCCATGTGGCCAGTCTCATGAAGACGCTGCATCAGTCACACCCCCAGCAAATGAGATGTCGGGCATAGGAGAGCAGTCATCAGGTGCACTGTTATCTATGTATTTATTTATTCATTCAGATGTCTACCCCCGGCCCTTCCCCTAAGGCTCAGGGTGGCTTGCATAATAAAAACATACAAATACAATAGAACTCTATATAAACAAACACCACAGTCAATAACCCACCCTCACCAATTAAACCTCCCGCCTCCATCCCTAACTCCACCTGCCTTATGCTGTGCCAGTAAGAAAGGTTTGGCACTGCCTCCGGTAGCTTGATCGGAATCTGAAAGACAGGGACACGCCCTCTTCACCAGATGGGGTTGGTGAAAAATGCTCTGGGCCACCACTGCACCCTGGTGTTCCAGGAGTGGAAAACAATCCAGAGGCACTTCAAAGCTGCGAGCTTGAGTAACCGAGAGGGCTGGACCCCTTCAATAACAGGGATCCCAATCCTCTCAAAGTCACACTCATGAGGTGTTCTCATAAGCCACATCCCAAACCTCCCATCAGACAATCACACCACTTAGCAAGAGGGGTGCTCTCAGGGTTGCCCATGGCTCGCTGCAGAAGTATTGGGCCACCTCCTGCATGGGAGCTGCCATTTCCGCACTCCCCAAGTACCATCAACAGAATGGCCGCAGAGTAGTTGTTGGTAGGGGTGCTTAAGGGGTGCACTCAGGGAAAGGAGGGCCCAAGTCATGGGTATGTGGCATGCATCTGGTCCCAATCCTTGTGAGCATGCCTTTATCTCTCCTTCCATTCCTGTCAACCTTTTCACTCTTGGCACGATGGCACAGACGGAGGCACATGGACATACTGATAACAGTTCAACAGAGCCGATTTGGACAACCTGCCCCCCATTCCACGTACCCAGCCAATGTCCCTCTTCAGGGTGCATACCATCTGGGAGGAGAGGCACCTGTCTGAGGTGACAAGGGCTGCACTGTGCAGATGGATAAGCCATTGGGATGGGGGTCCTTATAATGGTGCGTTACCATTCCAGTGCCAGTCAGAGGATCTCCGTGATGCGGAACAGGAGCTACATGGACATTCTGAAGTTTGCAGTCCTCTGCTCCTCTTCCCAAGTGGCCAGCGCCATCTCCCACCACTCTGTGCTGTGGGGCACAACGCAGGCAGTCCTGGCGAGGAGCACTGCCTTGTCAAAATGACGACTAGTGCGGCCACGATGTCCTGGGACAGGTAGGCCACTGCCCTCATCAGCTTCTCCATGTTGGCCCACATCCCCAACAACATGCCTGCTCACTGCAGGTAAAGAGCTCTGTTGAGTCACCTGACCCTGCACCACACAGCCCTGGCCACTGCTCCAGCGACCGTGTCCAAGTAGTCATAAATGGCCATGTGCCAATCTGTAGAAGTGGCTAGCACCATCTGTAGCACCTCCTCACTGACGCTGAGGAGTGCCTGCACGCCCAATAGCACCTCCTGTTCCATTGCTATCAGAGCAATGGCCCTGGCGTCATTGGGCAATATGCCTGAGGCTCTGAAGTATTACCCCCCCATGACCACCTGTCCCGTGTCACCTGGCTGGATGCATGCCCAACTATTGGTTGGGATGGTCTGCACACCCGGGTCTGTCCATCCCCGTACGGTGTTCCACCCTGTCACGATACCCCAGTGGTTAATCCCATCCAGCTGGCAGCACCTTAATGGGGTCAAGATGTCTGTCACTCATGGAGGGGCGAGGGAAGGAGGAGGGGGGAGGGGAACCTGACATCCAGGTAACTGCATGGCCAGAGATGGACTTTGGGGAGGGGCAGGGTGGAGTCTTCAGAACACCCTCAGAGGCAAGGCAGCTCTGGAGAGCACCAAGGGAATCTAGGGTTCAGCAACCCCTGTCTGTGGTGCAACCACTGCCTGTATCTCCAGCAGCACTTGGGCTGGTCAGTGCCAGCAGCATGGCACTTTATCCCTGGTAGGATGTGGCTACGGTCCCACTGGCAACCCAGTCCCTTGCCTTGATGTCTCCCCCCTTCCATGGTTCTCGCAGCCCGTTGAGAACATATGCATGCTGCAAACTTGGAGACCCCATGCTGAGTCCCCTGGAGCTTGCACCATCGTTCTTGGTGGGAATGAGCCATGCAACAGTCTTTTCCCTGTCAGCCTCGGCCTCGCCTCTGTGGGAAATATTCCCACTCTACCCATGGGGAGAGGGTGTTGTGGAGGGAACTGCAGAGAAGGGTCTTCGGAAATGGTGGGTTGGAGGGAGCCAGTTTGGGCACCGGGCAGATGTGTCCTGTCCGTGGGTGCTACTTGTGAGGGCTGCCTTGGTCCCCTCTCCTCTGTCTGTCTCCAGGGGACAGTCTGTTCCCACTCACTCCCACCTAATACAGCTCGCCTATGGACATGGCCTGGTGCGTACATGTCCAAGGCGCTCAGGGCCTTTGGGTAGGGAGGGTTTGTGTGAGAGGAGCTGGCCATTGGTTGAATCACAGACCCAGGTAGTTCCCTTATCTTGTTAAATTTATTTATTTATTTATACAAAATTGGTATCCTGCCCCTCTTGCCCACAGGGCAGCCCGGGGTGGCGAACAACAACTATAAAAACAATAAAACATTTAAAACAATTAAAAATTCCATATTATGCAGGGGAAAAACAAAACAAAACACTCCCCTACCCCCCCAACCCCACCCCCTACCCCTCACCAAAGGCCTGTCAGAACAGCCAGGTCTTACATAATCATCGAAATGACAGGAGAGTCGGGGCCAACCGAGCCTCCTCTGGGAGCGAATTCCACAGCACAGGGGCAGCCACTGAAAAAGATCTAACATCGGTGGCCACCCACCTCGCCCGGGAAACCTCCAAAAAGGCTCCCACGGACGATCTCAAGGGTCGCACGGGCACATGGGGAGTGAGGCGGTTCTGCAGATAGGCAGGGCCCAGGCCGTGAAGGGCTTTAAAAGTTAAAACCAGCACCTTGAACTTAGCCCAGTGCTTTATAGGCAGCCAGTGCGGAGCCCGGAGCACAGGTGTCATGTGCTCCCTGCGACCCACCCCCGTAAGCAG
>QEPC01012438.1:1581690-1640111 GCA_003113815.1 Sphenodon punctatus
ACCTCATCCAAGCCCCCACAGCTGACAGGCACTGGGAAAATAAGGAGACTGCGTGACCTGGGTCAGTAGAAAAAGAGAGGTAGAGCTGAGTGTCATCAGCATACTGATGACACTGCATGCCCTGAAACCCTCTCACGATCTCCCCTAACGGCTGCATATAGATGTTAAACAAGAGGGGGGACAGAATGGCACCCTGTGGGACTCCACACGTGAGGTCCTGGGAGGAAGATGTACACTCCCCCAAGACCACCCAGTGAGTTCTCCCGGCCAGGAATGAACGAAACCAGTCCAAGACCATCCCGCCAATCCCGGCACGGTCCCGCAGGTGAGTCACCAACACCTCATGGTCGACTGTGTCGAATGCAGCTGAAAGGTCTAGCAGGACCCATAAGGTCTGACGACCCTGGTCCAATGCCAGATGGAGATCGTTAACCGGTGCGGTCCAGATGTTCCTGGAGCTGCCGTGCCAAAGCCCGCTCAATAACCTTCCCTAAAAAGGGGAGGTTAGAGATCGGCCGATAACTGGCAGGAGCATCAGCGTCAAGAAATGGTTTCTTGAGCAGGGGCCTAACCACAGCACTAACCACCCCAGCCAGCAATGGCCATAACATCTCCTGGCTGGTTTTCACCAACCAGGACGGGCATGGATCTTGTTCACAAATGGTGACACGAACAGATCCCATCAAGGACTCCACATTGGCAGGTGACACCATCTGAAACCGATCCCACGTAATGGCGTAATTTTTTTTTTCTTGTGAGCAGCTAGCCCTGCTCCCAGGTCCATTCTGGTTTTGTGGGGGTTTTCTGCCTGTTCTTATCCCAGGGTGTCAGCCCCATAGCAGCTACTCCTGTCTGTCCCAGCTGCTCTCACCTGGGGTACGGGGATGGGATGATTTGGGGTGTCTCAGGTGTGCATGGGGTGTGTGTGTGGGTATATAGAGGATGGGGGCAGATCCACCGTCCCCGATGGCTGCTATGAGCACATGAGCCACCAGTTCTGGGGGCAGCACCATGCCTGCGGGACAGCGTGTACACAGGGCCCAAACAAGGAGGAGGAGTATGGGTACACTCTACCAGGGCCTGGATATCCAGCGGGGCTCGGGATACACAGCCATTACCATGAGAATGCTTGAGTCACCTTGCTTTTTTCTCTATTGAGTATGAACTTGCCTGAAACATTGACTTTAGTGAGGTCAGTCATGATTTCACAATGGAAAAGGCCAGACAATGAAGGCTGTACAGTGATATGGTCTATTTATGTCCTTTCAGAAAGAAGATAAGTATTTTTCACCATGATTCATGTGATTGTGTGTATGGGATGTGATCATGGCGGAGGCCTGTGTTACAAGTTTGTACTGGTCTCAGAGAAATGATGCTTTGGCCCTGTGTGCATGCACCAGGCAGCCCAGCTTGGGTTCCCAGTCCTGCAGACTGCTGGGATAGGATGCCAGGGGGCGATGGGACCGTGCCTTGCGCTGTGGGGTGGCATTGGCAGTACTCTAAGGGCCTGCTTGCTAGGATTGTGTGCTGCTGCTTCCCTTTCGCCCTTTGGCATTCCCTTTCTGGATGCCCACTCATTACATAAGTGCTTAGCTCAGTAAGGTGTACTTTCTGTGGGTGGCAAATGGTTCCCCTGGCCGGTCAGTGTCCAGTCTGCTATGTGGTTCCACGTGCTGGCAGTGAAGTTTCCCCACTCTCTTGGAGTTGTGGGCAGGATGGGCAGACATGGCTGCCTTGGTTTCTTGTGCCCATAGTTTGCCATGGCTGTATTTCATGGCCAGGAGTGGGGTGCTGGGTGGCCTGGGGGCTGGTTGGGACTTGTGAGGATGGCCTGCCTGCCCGGTTGCCCTGCGGCAGTTCGGGTTGTGTGTTCTGCTCTCCTTGCTGGTGCAAAGTGTGCCAGAGGCACTTGTCCACCATGGGGTAAATAGAGGATCAGGCCCGCCCCAGATCATGTGGCTGCATTCACCGCCTCAGTGAGACTGTCTGCTTGGGAAGAATCCAAGACCCTTTTCGGGTACAGAAAAAAGTCTTTTTATTGGGAAATATAAAAAATTCCTGAAGAAGTGGCTATCCCAATTAAAGAAAAAAGATTTTTTTCTCTCAAACATTGAGAAGAACCATTCCCAGAGTTCCGTCCCATGTAAGTAATTATCCTGACAAAGTGGAGTTGCCTGCGCATCTGCTCCATTACCACAGCACCTAGGCCCCTCACAATTAGGGCTGTAGCGGAATTTCGCAGCGGTAGCTATTTCCGGCGGAAACAGTGTTTCCGCAATTAGTGGAATGGCATGGCAGAGGCTTTAATTCCGCGGTTTCATTCCGCGGTTCCGCGGTTCCGCTTATTTAATTCCGCAACTTAGTGGAATCGTGGAAACATGACATTTTCGCTATTTCCGCAATTCCGCCAGCGCCAAAAAATCGCGGAATAGTGGTTTTCCGCGATTTCCGCGATTTTTCCGTGATTTTTCCGCAATTCCGCGATTTGCAGAATTCCGGCGGAATTAGCAGAATATCCGCAGAAATGTCGCGGTGTGGCGGGGGCAATTCCGAAATAGCGGAACGGAATCGCGGCGCGGTAAAAGCTGCTGCCGCATCAGCCCTACTCACAATGGTTAGTGCATTTGATCTCAGAACATGCCTGTGCACTAAAAATGCTCTATTTCCCCCTATTTTAAGATAACGAACTGAGGCACAAGGCTAGATGCCTCGCAGAAGGTCACATAAGAAACCTAGAATAACACCAGATACAGAACCCCCTCTTCATTATCAGAAGCAATCCGAGAGGTGCTAACCTGAAGCTATTTGGCCCTGGCCCTTGACTGAAGCATCATTCGCTTCAGTAGGATTTGTGTCAGTGCAAAGGATGAGCACCAGCACAAAACTGCTTCATCTTCATGACCTAAATTATTCTATAGGGAGGGGCAGCAGCACCCGTGCCAGTTATACGCCCTCTAATTCACCCAAGCAGAACTTTCTAAACAAAATAGATTCTATTTAGAAACTAGATATTTTCTGCATCTGATCCTTCTTTATTACAATGCCAATTCCTTTGATCAGTAAATTCATTTCTAGCTTTCTGTTGTTGTTGGGTTGGGTTTTTTCTTTTCCTTTTTGTAGAAATAATGAAAGTTAAATGATCTTTGTTTTAAAGACTCTAAGATGCATGTGTGTGTGTGTGTGTGTGTGTGTGTGTGTGAGAGAGAGAGAGAGAGAGAGAAAGAAAAAGAGAGAGTACATAATCATATACACACATAACGCTCTCAACTGTCTCTGGCTAAGAGGATGTGACCTCAGTACAGTGCAATAAAACTGCAGATATATTTTGCTCACATTTTTCATCTAATTTAATTACATCACTGTGTATGTCTAAAAAAAATTACCTTTGTTTACATAAAAACTGTCTGGCTTTTGAAGTTAGATTATTGCATTCTGTGAAATTTTTGCATATGGTCCTAGTAAATCACAGCAGCCCAAGTCCAAAGTTTATGATGGTAATTTTTTTCACTCAATGAAATCCAAGTAAAACTTCATGTTGCTGCCAATAAAAGTACCTCTATTTTGGGCTCCAATCCCCAAAGTGCTCTGCTCACATAGATCCTGTTTATCAGGGTATTTTCAGACGTTACAAGATCACAGTCAACTACAGTGAACCACGGTCAATCCCGCGGCGGGGCCAAAGTGCCCTGAACGTCTGTTTCGCGGGCGCCAGATGTTCACCACTGTCAATACCCACCAGGGGTCAAAATCAACCATGCTTCCGGAGCTCCGGCCTGGACCATCGCTGAAAACGTGGTCAAAGCGATTCCCACCGGGAAACAATAAAAAGTAACGTCTTAACAACAACCACCGGCCGGAATCAAACAAAATGATTCCCAGCCGGGGACAAATCATGCAGCGTTGCTGCCAGGCAACCAGCAACAACACAGGCCACGGAGGGAGATTTAAAGGGCACACAGCAGCAGGGGGACATGGCGGGATGGAGCGAGGTGGAAGGGAGAGGAGAGTGGCAGGAGAGAGAGTGAGGGAGGAAGAGGAGGCGGTGGAGGCACAGGCGGAGAAGGAGGTGGTCATGCTGCACACGGAGGAGGTGGAAGGACAGCAGCAGCCGGGACAGGCTGCCCAGGGGACAACGACCAGGCCGGGGGAGGAGGCACCCCGGAAACGGGTAAGGGGACCGAAAGGGGAGGGGACCCGGTGGCACAGGGGCACCAAGGGGGCCCTGGGCAGGGGGGCGGCCCCATCCACCCCCGATACCCCAGCCCACGGCACAGGGACCCGGGGGGCTGCCCGAGCATACCTACAGCCCTCCACCTACCACCACCCCATATCCCCACAGGGCACAGCACGCCCCAGCACCCGAGTCAGGAGGGTGAGGAGGCCAGCGGGGAGCAGCCCCTGCAGCAGCTGGAGGCCCCAGGTGAGGTACACCAGCAATGAGGGGGGCCCCCAAGGAGGCCGGGAGGGGGACCCGGGTCATGCGGGGCGGGGCAATGGGGTGGGGGGCAGGGCACCGGCCGCCTAACGGGGGGGCCTCGCTACCCCCCAAGCCGTGCCCCCACCTAGGGTGTGGCCGGCCAGGGCAGCCACCCCATAACTGCTGTGTATTCTACAGGCCAGCCCAAGGGGCTCCAGCAACCCGTGCCCCCAGCGCAATCGATGAGGGAGCACCGGGCACAGGTACGGTGCTGGAGGGAGGACCAGGCGGAGGACATCATCCGCACCACCATGGAACAGGGGGAGCGGATGATAGCGGCCATGGATCGCATGGAGGCGGCCACAGAGTGATCCCTGCAACAGGCGGAGGCAAGGGACTGGAGGCTCCAGGCGGAGGTGCGCCTGGAATGGAGGCGGGAGCGCCGGGACCACAGCAGGCAGGTAGAGGCGTTTGGGCGGCTGGAACAGGCCATCGAGGCGATGGTGCGGGAGCATTCAGCTAAAATGGATAAGTCCCATGACATCAGGACCTCCCTGCTCCTGCACGCTGGCACCATGAGAGCCTATGTGATGGCACCCGCCCCATCGGGCACTTTCCCTCCCCAAGTCCAGACTGCGCTGGTGGAAGCGGGGACACCCTCCACCCACCCTGTCCAGCCTGGATTTAAACACCAAAAATACTTTCCCCTAAGTCCCCTAGTGCGGGCTCCGGGCCGCTGCCGGAGACCCAGAGCCCGCACCAGCACTGCAGCAGCCAGCAGGTAAGTGTACCGGTACTTTACTGATCCCTGGGGTGGGGGGTGGTTTAACACCCCCCACCCCAGGGATCACCCTACCTCCCAGCCCAGGGATTAATGCCATTGCCTCCTACCTTGAGCTCCGGGCGGTGGCGGCGGCGATCCGGCGGCTTCAACGCTGGCTGTGGCAGCCGGCTTCAGCACGCTACTAGGCCTTCTGGGGAACTTCCGCGTTTCCCCAGGTGTCCCCCCTTCCACCCGCGCAGCCTGGACTCGGGAAAGGGGGAGGTTTTTGTTTTTTTCATTGATTTCAATGGGGACAGTTCCTCATTGAAATCAAGGGAAAAGATCCGGTACTGGTAAACCGGTATTAATCCGGTAAACCGGTTTTTGTAAATCTGGGAACCGGTAAAACCGGTACCCGGTATTTGGCCTGATGTCCCACCCCTACAGAATAGTAATTAGGTCCTTACCTCTAATTAAAGAGAACAGGCCTCTATCATCATAGGGCGAGGTACTGCAAGGAGACCAGGGTACCCTAACAGCCCTAGTCCATGCACACTGAGGGAGCACGGGAAGGGGAGGATAGTATGGTGCGGTTTGGTGCCGGAGGGGAAGGGGTCCTGGGAAGTGGGGGAGAAGGGGGATCCACACGGAGCTGTAATAACCCCAGGGGGGGAAGGAGGAAGGTAGGGGTACTCACACGTTTTTACCAAGCATGCTCACAATCGCACACAATTCTCTTCAGGTCCACAGAAGGGAGGGTCACACGCTTAACTCTAATTCTCTTGCTCACTCTTCCAACTAGCGCACATCGAAGGTTCAAGTGGGGGGCTGGTTTCTTTTGCAATCACCAGCGCCGCTGCCCTTGCGGCGCTGACTTTTAATTCCCAAGCCCCGCCCCGTACGTGTTCGCAGCCGCTCAGAGCGGTGTGGCAGGGGAATCCCCGCATGAAGCCCTGACGTCGGGAGCATGGCCCCGGCCGCGATTCGCTTCCGGTCAGCGATGCCCCAGCCGGAATCCCTGCATCCGGAGGCCCGAGGTGGGGCCAGGGTGTGACCGGACCTCCTCCATCGCCCGCGGGGAAGGTCCGGGCGACGGGGAAAGCCCCTGCGGGCAGCGGAGGAGCTGACACCCGGAGAATATAGGCAACAGTGCTCACCCCGATACCGAAGTGCTGGGAGACTGACCGGCAGGAGTCGGGCGTTGCGAGGGCCCAGACCCCGATGGCCACCCACTGGTCCATGGGGATGGGGGTCCTCATGGGGGTGTGCTGCCGCTCCAGCCAGGGTGTCAGCAGCTCTGCAAGGCGCAGTAGGATGAGCTTATCCATCCGAAAGTGCGCCCTCCAGGCGGCCTCGTCCCACTGAGCCAGCGCCCGGGACCACCATCCCTGTGCCCTCACTGTGAGCCATACCCACTGGGCAATGGCCATAGCAATCAGGGCAGCGCACCATATGGTCTCCCTCTGCCATTGGAGGCGCCCGGCCGCCTCGCAGAGCACTGCGGCCCTGTTCTGGCCACGGATCAGGGCCTGCTGGTCCGCCCCAGACACCGGCTGAGCCCTGAGCCAGGCCAGGGAGCGCCTGCGGCCGTGGTGGGCTCCCCGGGCCCTTGCAGTGCTCCAGGCCAAGCTAACCCACAGGCGGGCACCCAGGTGCAACTCTGCGGTCAGGATGTGCAGCTGATCGGTGTGTGACCAGTACCACTCGGCACAGAGAGCTAGGAGCATCCCGCAGGCGCCCAACCTGTCTCGCTGCATGGTGCCTTCTGCCCTGGATGAGGTGCAGCTGGCCCTGTTATAGCCTGGGACACGTGGTGCCCCGCCCCCAGGTCGCGACCCAGCGACCGGGCGGGGGCACACGTGTAGCTCTGGGGCGGCCCCTTCCCAGCTGGCCCGGCTGCCTCCAGCAGGGCGGGTGGGCTGGGGCACCGGATTGGGCGCACCTGCTATCCCTGCATGGGGCCTTGCACGTGGACCAACGCGCGCCCGGGCGTGCTGGCGGCAGCTGCACTCCTGTCATCACCTTCCACCCCTCTGTGCTGGCAACATTGTGTCCTTGCCGGCCTGATTAGTGTGTCGGCTGTCCTGTTTGTGTGCTCGGTTCCTGCAGCTGTGCAGGGTCCGTGGCCCACACCTCGCTCTGTTGCCATGCCTTGTTGCGGCCCGTGGCCTTATCGCTTGGCCTTGGAGCTCCCCCGTGTCCCCTCCCGCCCCTCCGGGGATTGTGGGCCCCCGTCTGTGGTGTCAGTGTTTCTGGGTTGCTGGACCATGGCTGGCTGCGCTTCCACTGGGTTCCTGGCTCCCGGCCCCCATGGGGCCCCCCATACGTGGACCTTCTGCGAGACCATGGCCCTGTGTGACCTGTGGCATTCCCCGGCCGTGCAATTGCTCCTGAGCTGCCTGGACAGCCTGTCGGGTGCCTATGCAAGCTTGAGCTCTAGCCTTTGTTACTTTGGCTATGAGGCTAGCACCCGCGACTGCCGGCTGCATGCTGAGACTCTGGGGTTGCTTCCCTTTCCCAATGGGCGCATTCCAGAGATGAGATGCTCACATGTGGGGTGGTCTGCGGCAGGGACTGTGTCTGCCCCTCTCTGTGTGCAGCCTGGCCGCCTACACGGTCTGCCTGGTGGAGGGGGGCCCTGCCTTGGCCGTGTCCTACCTTGGCTGCGTTCACGGGGTCCATGGGTACCAGCGCTCTCGTGGGGCGGTGTATCACTGGCTGTTGGAGCTGGGTCACCTCCTGTGGCCCCCTGCTGCTGACTCCTGCTTGTTGGAGCTCTCTGCGGGGTAGTTGGTGGCGCTGTCAGGTGTGTGGTCCCGTTCCGATGTGCAGTTGGGGCTCTCCATGCAGGATCCGTTCAAAGCATACTACCTGGTCGCCCATCACATGTCCGTACTGGGGTACTGCCAGGGCATGCTCCATTGGCCGCACTTCATTCACCTGGCAGGCCACCCGGCCCCTTAGTGGCCCCCAGCCACTGGCTGTGAGTCCCCCTGTGCCTTCCGGGCCCCGGTTGCTGGCTCCCACCTCTGCCCGGCTGCCGTGGTCCGTAGCCTGCTCCCTCCTTGATGTCCCAGCCATGCTGCTAGCTTCCCCGGGTACCGCTGTCCCTGCCTGTGGCTCTGGGCCCCCTCTGGGGCACCCCCGTCTGCCTCTACAACCAGTGTTCCCCTCCGTGGCTGCTGTCTCCAGTGTCCGTGTCCAGCTCTCCGAAGCACCCCCCGGCTCCCCTGGGTGCTGCTGAACTTCCTCCTTCGCCTGCGCTCCCTTGTGCGCCCCAGCCCCCTCCCTTGGGTGCCTGTGTGGCCTCGAGGTTCTGGGGCCCCCGGACTGCACCTCCCGGCTACCTCCCGTGTGTGTGTGTGTGTTTGTGCTTTTGGACCGGCTGCACGGCTCCGGCTCTCCTGCCTCCCCTCCCTGGCACCCTCGCCGGCGCTTGCGGTCCATGTGTGCCCCCGGACCATGCCCGGGCCACTGCCTGTTCTGTGTGGCCTCCCCCTGTGCCTGTACCCTGACCTTTCGGGTTCCCCACATTCCGGGACTGACTGTGTAGCTGTGGGAGTGCCTGTGCGGGCTGCGCTGTTTTGGGGGGTCTGACTGCTGTTCCCCATTCCCGTCCCTCTTCCCTGTACCGCTGCCCCCCTTCCCTCTTGTGCCCATTGTGCCATACGTGTTGTCTGTCCCGCTGTGTCCCCCCTTCCCTTCCTTTTCCGCGCGTGTGTGTGTGCGCCCGGGCGTGTGTTTGTGCTGTGTGTTCCACTGTGACCTCGTTGTCTCTGTGCCTGTTGTGTGTGGTACCCCGGTGGCTCCTCTCCCTCTTCCCCCTCCCTTCCCGTTTCTCTTGTGTAGACGTTCCCTTTTGGCGCTTTTGGCTTCGTTTGCCCTCAGCCAGCCATGTCTGTGTCCCGCCCCTCCCCGGTGCCTTGTGGGTGTTTTGACCATGGCCAGGAATCGGCGTCACGTCTGTTGCGCTTCCCCGGGTCGTGATCTGGCGGCCCGATTCCCTGCCGTGGTCCAGATCCCGTCACGTCTGTTTGGGGCTCTCCTTGACCACGGGAGGTGGTTGTTCGGTTCACCACTGCTGGGGATCCATTGTGGTGAATCCGGACCGCGTAACGTCTGAAAACACCCTCAGTGATTATCACAATGAGATTTGTGCCGGTGAAGTGCTTTAAGGATCAGACTACCTATTGTTAATGGCCACTCTTGGAGCTATTTGAGACAGTTCTTGATCTGTATGATATATTGCAGGATGTAATGTAAAAAGCACAAAGTAACTTTAGACAACGGCTGATCAATAAACTACTTTTAGTGACGGGAAGGTTATGGCAAACTGACAAAAGCCATGAAATCCAGAGGCTATGGGGAAGCACTCCTGATCCCTAGTGCCACTAAGGCATATCCTGGCAGCTCAGATATTAATGGGGATGATACATTTTTATTTATAGGGGCCCAGCAAAATGAGCTAAAAATATAACATGATTTAAGCAAGCAACGTGGTCCTGTAGGATGAGCTGAAGCTAGTGCCCCAGCCTTCAGGTTTTCTTGCCTGTAGTTGACTCACAACCTTAGCACTAAATAAAGCAGTTGTAATTTGGGGGAGGGGGGGGGAGTTACAGCTCCCCTCCTAGAAGTCAGAGCTGGCAGGATAGACTATGACACATGGGAGTGTAATGTTCAAATGTAGGCGATCTGAAATGGGTATTTACTTGCTAGACTGTGCCAGCTCTTCCTAAACATCCACTCCCAGTGTGCGTAGAAGCTGTTCCTATGAAATGCAGCTACAGCACATGCTGTTTTTCAAAGCTAAATGTCTTGGCCATTTGACAACATATTTTGTTTGCGTTAGCGGAAGAGGTTGGGTCACACGAGCTGCTCTCCGCATTCTGCTGAATCAAACTTCGTTATTAAAGGCCCAAATCCGCAGTCTTTTCAGGGGGAAGATTTCCCACTGGCTTACCAGGCCAAGGAAGGACAGCAAGACCGTGCCCTCTGGACTGAAAACAATGGCCTACATCATGCTGTAAATTAAGACCAAATACAATTTCCAGGTCAGGGGCACAAAAAGCAAACTCTGAAAGTGCCAAACACATCAGCAGAGAAGCTTCCCTTTTACCTGGCTGTTGCTCACAAGCAGCCGGCAGGGTGGCTGTCTGGCCTTGTCAGCCAGAAAAGCATCTGCCATTGAAGCACACGTGCAGTGAAATGGAAAACAGCTGCCATACAGGCTGCGTGTGAGAGATGTGCACACGCTGCTTCCACCTGTAACCGGGCCAGGAGCTGGCAGGAGGGGAGCAGCTGAAATCCAGCCAGAAAGGGCTGGAGAGAGATTTATAATCAAGCCTCATTGCTGCTGTCCTCGGGGCACATGGGTGGCAAACTTTCAGCGTGCACAGAGTATATCGGGATGCAGCGCAGACCAGCTGCTTCCGCTCATATCCTTAACATAAGGGGCCAAGCAGAACAGAGGAAGTATGGTATAGCGGGCATAGCACTGGTGGTTGCTCCCCTAGGATAGATAGTTCCAGGCAAATCCTAGCCCCATCTGGTCGCAGCACAGATCTGGCTATCCCCATGACCAGTTCCAGTCTCTCCTTGAGAGACTTCTCTCTTTTGAGCCCCAATGTGGCAAGAACACAAGACCTGCCATCAATGGGCCATCTGCAGTGGCATGTCACATCAAGCAATGCATTGTGTCTCATATTTTAAAGGTAGCTGAAAATCACACCCATACACTTGTCTAACTGCTATACATGGTAAAATTGCTTTGCAGCTCCTGCACAGATCAGCTAAAGCACAAGCTTTGCAAGTATTATTACTGGCTTTGAAACCAGACAGCTCCTCCTGCATTTTTAATCTACAGGTTGTATCTCCTTGCCCTCCAGCAGTTGTAAGGTCCCAGGCTGTGGGGAGGCATACCTATTAGTTTAAACTTATCAGCCACTAAATTCATTGTATGATCCCTTGTTCTGTTACTCTGCTGAGTGGTAGAGACAAAATAGCGTGGTGATATTGGACCAACTCAAGTTTGTTTATTTATTTATTTAATTTATATTAAAAAATTTATGTCGCCCCCCCCTCCTGCCTCAGGCATCTTGGGGCAGCTCACAGCATATTAAAAACATTTTAAAACATTAAAATAAACAATAATAATTCAATTAAAACAATATAAAACCCCATTCCCCTCAACCCTACCCTAACCCACCCCACCCCATCTCCCTCAGGAAACGCCTGGTGGAACAGTCAGGCCTTACATTGTCTGCGGAAAGAGGGGAGGCTGGCAGCCAAGCGGATCTCCAACGGGAGGGAGTTCCACAGCCTGTCAGAGCCCCTTGGCGGGGTCGGCCACCACGACAGCAGGAGCCCCGGCGCGGGGCGCGGGCCTTACCTTCCTCCCCCAAGAGGCCAGTGGATGCAGCACCGTTGGCCGCGGGGCCTGCTGCGGCACCAGAGAGGCCCCCCCCCCCCGAGCAACGCGGGATAGTGGTACCACTGGACGCGCAGGGTGCCGGGCAGGGACAAACTGACAGTGGAGGCGGGGCCACGCCCCCCCAGACGACGTTCAGCATGCCTCCAGGCGCGTGCAGGGGGCGGGGCTTTGGATAGAAAACCCAGAGCTGCAGTTCAGTCGGCGCTGGTGATCGATGCGGAGAGACCGGCCCCAAGAGCAAGCTAAGTGAAGCGAGTGCGGAGTAGAGTGAAGACGTGTTTGGAACCTTGCCTACCTAATATAGAGAACGAGTGTTGAGCCTCCCTCCCCTGTGATCCTTGGAGCGTGTGTGACAAGCGTGGGTGTGAGTGCGAGTACCCCTTTTCCTGGTTCCCTTCCCCTCTCCCCTGTGAGCATTGTCCCTTCCCCTTTCCCTCCGCGCCTGGGTCCCCCTTCCTGGCTTTCCGCACGAGGCACACACCCTCTCCCCTTCCCCTCTCCTGGTGTGGGTTATCAGCGGTGTATGGTTGGGAATTGGCCTAAGGTTCCCTATCATTACTTGGCGCCCTATGATGATACAGATCTTGCCTCAGTGAGGCATATAGATTCACACAATATCCTGATGGGCATTTATACCCTGAGAGAATCCTTCCAAGCAAGAACTAGGGGGTGCGCCTGGTTAGGTGGTGTGCACAAGAGTGAACGGGTGTGGTTGGGGTCAGTGTTCCCTTGCCTTGTGGGTCCTTCTCCCCCACCCCGGGAAAGGCATTGTTCCTCTTCCTTGTAGTTCCCCCTACCTCTGTGACAAGCCACGGTGCAGTCACGAAGAACGCCCTCCTCATAGTGGACACCCGGGAAACCCGGGGGACCTTGAGGAGGGCATTCCCAGCCAACCGCAGGGGCCACTCCAGGACCCAGAGGGTGAGGCGGTCCTGCAGATAGGCGGGGTCCAAGTCGTTTAGGGATTTAAAGGTCAACACCAACACCTTGAATTAGGCCTGGAAGCCTACCAGCAGCCAGTGCAGAAAGCGAAGCACCGGTGTGATATGCTCACGTGGGCCCGTCCCCGTCAAGAGACGGGTCGCCACATTCTGCACCAGCTGCAGCTTCCGAACCAACACCAAGGGTAGCCCCACGTAGAGCGCGTTGCAGTAACCCAGTCTCGAAGTAACAGAAGCATGGATGACTGTGGCCAGATCCAAGTCCGAGACATACGGCCTAAGCCAACGCACCAGGTGTAACTGGCGAAATGCTCCCTTCGCCAAAGTTGCCACCTGGGCATCCAGGCGGAGCTGAGGGTCCAGGAGTAGGGCTGTAGCGGAATATCGCAGCGGTAGCTATTTCCGGCGGAAACAGTGTTTCCGCAATTAGTGGAACGGCATGGCAGAGGCTTTCATTCCGCGGTTTCATTCCGCGGTTCCGCTTATTTAATTCCGCAACTTAGTGGAATCGTGGAAACATGACATTTTCGCTATTTCCGCAATTCCGCCAGCACCATGAAATAGCGGAATAGTGGTTTTCCGCGATTTCCCCGCAATTCCGCGATTTGCAGAATTCCGGCGGAATTAGAGGAATATCCACAGAAATGTCGCGGTGTGGCGCGGGCAATTCCGAAATGGCGGAACGGAATCGCGGCGCGGTAAAAGCTGCTGCCGCATCAGCCCTATCCAGGAGCACCCCCAGACTCCGGACCTGAGAAACCAGGGGAGGGCAGACCCCATCAATAATGGGGGCCACCACTCCCTCTGCCTTCCCTACAACCATCACCTCCATCTTGTCAGAATTAAGCCTAAGGTGGCTTGCCCTCATCCAATCCCCCACAGCGGACAAACACTGTGTAAGCACTGAGACTGCCAGGACTGAGTCGGAGGAAAATGAGAGATATAGTTGGGTGTCATCAGCATATTGATGACATATCACTCCATCCTCCCTAACAACCTCTCCCAGAGGCTGCATATACACATTGAACAAGAGAGCAGATAAGATGGAACCCTGCGGTACTCCACATGTGAGGCCCCGGGGGGAAGACGAAAACTCCCCCAGCACCACACGCTGGGTTCTCCCGGCCAGGAAAGAGCTGAACCATTCAAGAACAGTCCTGCCAATTCCTGCCCGGTCCTGCAGCCGAGTCACCAACAACTCATGATCAACGGTATCAAATGCAGCCGAGAAATCTAATAGGATCATCAGGGTCGAACGACCCTGGTCCAACTCATGGGAGAGGTCGTCAGCCAAGGCCACAAGCACAGTCTCCGTGCCATAACCTGGATGAAAGCCTGACTGTGAGGGATCGAGAGAGTTAACCGGGTCCAAATGCCCCTGAAGCTGCTGAGTCACCACCCGTTCAATAACCTTCCCTAAAAAGGGAAGGTTAGAGACTGGCCGATAACTGGCAAGGACGTCAATGTCCAAAGATGGTTTCTTGAGCAGGGCCGCACCACTGCCTCGAGACAGCCCAGCACCCCGCCCTCCCCAAGGGAGGCGTTGTTGACTATCCCCGCCAACAATGGCCCCAATGTCTCCCGGCTAGCCTTAACCAGCCAGGATGGGCAAGGATCTAGTTCACAATAGGTGGCTTGAACAGTCCCAAGAGCATCCCCCGCATCTGAGGGCGACACCGCCCGAAACTCATCCCATAAAACAGGACAAGAAGGGGCTTCTACTGCCTCTGACCCATTCCCTGCTGAAAAAGTCGCATCAAAACTGTGGTGAATTTGAGCGATTTTATCTGCAAAAAAGTCCGCAAACAAATCACAGTAAACATTTGATGGTTCTACATCCAGGCGGCGGGAGGCTGGACTGACCAGCCCCCTCACCACCCAGAACAGCTCAGTTGGGCGGGACTTAGAAGATGCTATGAGGGCAGCAAAGGAAACCTTCTTTGCTGTCCGCATCGCAACGGCATAGGTACGTAAACAGACTCTCTGCCGCAACCAGTCAACTTCAGTACGCGAATGATGCCACCGTCATTCTAACCGCTGCCCTTCCTGCTTCATCCGCCACAGCTCCCCGGTATAACACGGGGAGCTGCGTTGTCGGCAATTCGAAAGCGGACGCCTGGGAGCCACACAGTCGATGGCCTCTGTTAGCACGGTATTCCACCTGGACACGAGGTCATCGAGTGAGCGGCCATCGAGGTCAGAGGAAACATCCCCTAGAGCTTCTGGAACCTTTCAGGTTCCATAAGCCTTTGGGGGCGAACCAACCTAACTGGTTCCACACCCTCCCGGGGGCCGACATGTGCCAGAATAACCATCCGGAGGAGATAATGATCCGTCCACGACAAAGGCACTGTTGGCACCTCCCCCACCAACGGATCCCCCGCCTAAAGGCCTGTGCAAAATATCATGTCCAGGGTATGTCCTCCAACATGTGTGGGGCCCACTACTCTCTGAGACAGGCCCATGGTTGCCATGGCGGCCATGAACTCACGCTCCACCCCTCCAAGACTGGCGTCGGTAGGGATATTGAAGTCCCCCAGGACTGCAAGACCACCTCCGACACCAGCTCGGTCAGTGTGTGCAGGGAGGCTGGTGTTGATGGATGTTCACAAGCTTTCGGACCTCACAGGGTCGTTCGTCAGGCAGGTCACTCTACTGAGTGGGGCACAGAAGGATAGATCCATTTTCAGTAAACCAACCTGTAATGGGTTGGGCACAGGACCCTTAAAGAGCTTTGGCCATCATTTTGGCACTGCCTGTCCACCCCCCTCCTCAAGACAGTAAGAGCACAGGCCTGGGGTATCTCCATCAGTTAGTACCTGATTCTTGCAGAGAGCAGAACCCTAGTGTAGCTGTCCATCCACTGGGAGCTCTCCAGGATACTAACAGGGAGCCAGATGGGGAATAAGGCTAAAAGGTATGGCTCACCTGTATATATGTGTTCACTAACCAAGTGGGGAATAATGAAGCAAAAATCCATGAGACTTTGCTGAGATTGGGGTTGTTGATTTTTTGCAAAGCTTGCCACTTCAATGGCCCATGTGGAAGGTGACCTGACAACCACAACCCTTTCCCAAATCCCCTTTTACCCATTTCCCTTTCACAATATATTAAAGAGGACTTAATTTTGTTCCTTATGTCTTCCCTTCTTTCGGAGAAGTTGTAAGACCTGGCTGTTCCGTCAGGCATTTGGTGGGAGAGATGGGTAATGGTGAGGGGGGGCCGGGGACGGTGGGGTGGTATGAGTTATTTTTCCTCCTTTGTTATGTTGGTTTAATTGATGTTTTTAGTATTTGTAAGCTGCCCAGAGCTGCCTGTGGCAGGAGGGGTGGGGTAGAATCTTTTTTAAACAAACAAACAAACAAATGTCTGAATCAGTGGTTTGCTGTGAATGCTATTTCCATCAATAAGCATACCAGTCACCATCTTCTACATGATGCAAAACCTTACTGCTTTCTCGCTGCTTTTTGTCAGTTCCCATTTGGGAATGCCTTTGCTTGGTACTTCTGCTACTTTGGTCAGTACTTTTGCTACTTCAAAAGTGTGATAATAATATGGAATGCAGAAATACTGACTAACGTTCATTAATGGTCTCAAAAGGTAGGAATTTACCAACAGTTCGGGATCACCCTTTCCCAGTTCAACTCTACTTGTGTCTTCTCTATTTTCGATGGCTCTTTCCAGTCACTTAGCTGAGTGTTTAAGCAGAAGGAGCCAACAATTGACAGCATTTTCCATTCAAGAGTACTCACAAGAGCTGAAATTAATATTTGTGGTGAATACAATATCTGACAAATTTGCACATTTTGATTTGGGTTCGATGAAGCAGATACAAACTGCTTGCTCTTTGTTTCCAATTTGGTGGCTATCCGTTCCAGTCCGGTTATTTTGGTCATTTTGTTAGATCAGTTGTTCAGGTCAGTCATTGCAGTCACATTGTTCCAACGTTCTAGGGCTACTGTGCATGTGCAAGAACTGAAACAAAATAATCAAAATGCCAAAATAATTAACACAAATAAGCCGATGTGTGAATATCTGTGTCAGTTACAAATATTGTTTGGATATTTGGAGGGGTGTCTGAAAATGTGAATAGTATTCAAGAATGTCAAATCTACTGTTTGTTTTAATTCCACTCACAGCCTGTTATGATTTAACATAGCCTGTATTATTTTCTCTCCTAGTGCAAAAAAATCTACAACATTTTTCTAACTGCAGCTGCAGAAGACTCCATGGAGCTCTATCCATGGGGACTACCACATATTAGGCTTCATAGAAGCCTTTAAGTTAAGAGACTATAGTTGGATTTAGCATTCTAGAGTTAGTCTAACCACTGAGTGCCTGCTCCACCTACACATCTGCTGGCCCACCTTTATACGGATGGTCCATCCAGGGGTAAGGAGAAGCAGAGGCAGGGGCTGCCATCTGTCTGTTTACACCCAATATATCTCAACTTCAGTAAGGCTTTTGACAGTTGCACATGACATTCTGATTGGTAAGATGGAGAAATGTGAGTTAGAAGAAACTACCATTAGGTGCATTCTCAACTGGCTGCTGCTGCTGCTGCTGCTGCTTCTGCTAATAATAATAATAATAATAGTAATAAATGGTTAATGTCAAACAAGAAAGAGGTATCGTGCAGAGTTCTGCAGGGGACTGACTGGTTCCAGTACTTCTCAATATTTTCATTAATAATTTGGGAAAGGGAGTGGAGAGTATCCTAATCAATCTGCATTTGGAGCTGCATTAGCAGAAGCATCATAGCTAGATCATGGTAAATAAGGGTACTAATTTACTCAGGACTGGCGAGATTATCTAGAGTATTGTGTTTAGTTATGGGCTCTGCACTTCAAGAAGAACGTTGGTAAATGGGGAGAATTCAGAGTAGAGCAAGAAGATGATTAAGGGGCTGGAATGCCAATCATATGAGGAAAGGCTGAAGGAACTAGCAATGCTTGGTCTAGAAAAGGATGCTAAAGGGAAGGAGGGGACATGGTAGCAGTTTTCAACTATTTAAGAAGTTGCTACAAAAAGATTGAGAACATTTATTCTCTGGTGCATCTTATTGCTCATTGTCGTATAGTCTTATTGTGCTTATTGTCGTATAAATAACAACCTTATTGTCGTATCAGATGATACGACAAGAGGGAAAGGGCTTAAATTGCAGCAAGCTAGGTTTTGGTTAAATATTAGGAAAAAGAGTTCTTAACTGTAAAAACAACTGGGCAAGGTTGCCCAGAGAGGCTGCAGTGTCTTCTTCAGTGGATGTTTTAAAAAATGAACCGTAAAAGCATCTGTTTCTGATGCCTTAGGTACAGGTCATCCTGCCTTGGAGTACGGGGTTGCACTAGATGACCCTTTAGGTTCCTTCCAACCCAACGATTCTGATTCAGAAGTCAAATCTCCATGGAATCTTGGGACTGAGAGGCCACTAGAGCTAGGCCCAAGCCAGGGGGTCAGTAGCAAAAAAGGAGTAACCCGTTCAGTGTTTTCTCTGTCTTTATCGAACTGCCAAATCCAGAGTAACTGATCGAATACGTGTGCTCAGAGTCCTGCTCCTGGGGACCAGCCTTGAAGAGTAAACAAAGTCAGTACAATTCACTTACATAAAAACTGTCTCTCTCTTCTTGCTTACTACATTCCCCACACTTCTCCCTCCATTCTGACTCATTCTGTGCATCACCGGACCATTTCCTTCCTTGTGATGCTTTCCCCATGCCGTTCTTCCTCTCACTTCTATTTCTAAAGGCAGAATCTGCTTTTCTTTTCTCACATTCACCCCATTTTCCCTTGCATCTCTCTCGGCCTCCCCCAGTCACACAGTCTCCTTCCTGTTGCTCCTCTTCTGTTCCCTTTGTTTCCTGTGGCCACTAGGGTAATCCATGTCACTTCCTTGCTTCTCTGTCTCTTCAAAGTACTCTCACGTTCTAATGCTAACCTCAGTTAGAGGTGCATACATTTACTCATTGGTATTATTTATGTTGTCAGAACTTCCAGCATCCTTGCTGCTGTACAGTACACAGACACTAAATACAGTTCCTACCCTACAGAGCTTGTGGTCTAGCAGAGAGCTAAAGAAGATGGGGATGTGCTGGGAAATTCAGATGTGGAGATAGCACAGAGGTTTGTTTGGTCAGATTATAGTGAAGAACTCCAACCGTACCTGAAAGTAAGAGAGAAGAGTGTAGTCCTTCTTGTGTGAGGCTTTGTCCACACGGTGAGTGAACTATCCTCCACCATGGCTGCACCCGAACAACCCCACTATGACCCTGGAGAGCCACTCCACTTTAAACCGGAATGACTCGGCACACTGCTCACCAAGCAATGGTGACACATAAGGGCTGTGTGCCAAGAGATGGTAAGAAGGGATGTAGACCCCTTGCTACCAGCATAGTGTGGTGGTTGGCATAGCAACTCAACACCCAGCTGAGGATGAGGGCTAACTCTCTATCTGAAAGCTATCCAAGATGACTTACCACCAGATCAAGCTCAGTGTGACAGTGCAGAGTCCTTGTGGGCTGCTGCCCCTTTACGACAGCTAGCACCAGCAGGGTGACAATGCTAGCAGGGTTGCAGACGTTGCCAGAAGCAGTGAAGAGTGCCGAAGTGGAAGCAGCCGCATGAGTGGGTGTGGTAGGAGCCAGCCCAGAGTATAAGGAGGGGCTAGGGCTCAGAAGAGAGGAGAAATGGAAGAGACAGGAGCAGAGCTGTGCCCTCGAGGCGTAGCCAGCCACAGGGTGGTGCCTGGCGCCTGGCTGGAGCTAAGGATTTTGGAAGCTCAGAGGGTGTTGCCTGACCTATGGGGCTTACTGGGCTCCAAAGGAAGTGTGCCTGGCCCAGAAGCCAAGAAAGCCCGAGGAAGTGTGCCTGGCTACAGAGACTGTGAGTAGGAGCCGAAGGGTGGTGCCTGGCTTGGGAACTGGATAATAAGAGGCACTGTGTATATTGACTATAAAGAGAATAAAGACTGTAAGCTCATTTCCCAGAGCGAATGACTGGTTGGGGCCCTAGTCCTGCCAAGACTCACCCTGGGCAAGCCCAACCCTGCCACACTCAGCATGGACCAAACTCCTGTTTTTCCTTCCACATCCAACCCTCTCCATGCCTTTTGAGTACATCATTGTCTCCCACAATCAACTTCAAGCATCAAAAGTCTGTTAATTTTCTTCCTGTCTTCCCCACCCTTCCAGGTAGTAATTCCCTTATTGGCTCCCTCTCTATTGAATGTAAACATCTCTTATCAGATCGGTAGTGAGGCATGAAAAAACAGAACAATGGTCCAAGGCCCCACTTGCTTGGAGGTGGAGAGGGAGAGAAATAGCTTTGGTTTACATTTATTTAATTATAAAATGTCTTATAATATTGTGGCACAACGTACATGCAAGAAATTCAATGTTCTAATAACTAACTTTCAGTCCATGCTACTTCTCTGAGTTGAAAGCACTTGGAAGTGGTTTGCTTTGTTTAACAACACAAGGAGTGACATACTTGGTCAGGCCAATGATTCATCGAGTCCAGCATCCTGTCTCCAACAGTGGGTGAAAACAAATAAGACCACTGCAGCCACCACTCCTCGGGTCAGCAGGGAAGGCAATTCAAATTAGCAGCCCCCTGTTGCCGGGAATTCAGGCAGGGGGGGCTTCTGTCACACGTCCCTCCGTGCCACGGTCAGCCGAGGAGCTGTTCACATGTGACAGGACTCATGGACCCCTGCTGCCCAGCAGCATCAGGCCCCTGAGAGAAGCTGCTGCCAAACAGCTGATGGGGGGGGGCTCCCAGAGGCGCCCCCTCACCCGACCTGAGTGTGCACACCAAACAGCTGATCGGGGGTGCTAGTCCAGGCTCCTTCACCCTGATCAGCTGTTTGGCAGACCAGGTGAGCATTCTCCTCCAGACCCCCTCCTTGGACCTCACCTTGCAACCGGGCTGGGACTACCAGATGGGAATGCGCACATTAGCCCGGATTAGCCTGGCTGGGAGAGCCTTCACTCGGGCTGCGTCACTGATGACCTTTTCCAGATGACGCAGTTGTTAGCAGCCAGCTGCCCAGCCCTGAGGTGGTAGCAGGCGAACATCTGGTGGCCACCAAACTGATGAGCAGGTGACTCATGGGCTACTGTCTCATTTGTTTTCACGCAGTGGCAGCTTTGGTTACCTTACAGACATGCACAACTGGTCACAATGGAGTGATCCATTTCCTGCTCTTCACTCCCAGAGTCTAGGGGTCACGGATCTTGTCCTCTGATCAGCTTGACTAATGCCTATTCACAGACCTATCTTCCCTAAGAACTTATCCAGTCCTTAAAGAATAAAGAACTACCTGAGATTGACAGTATCCCAAGAAGGACTTTCTGGCTTGACAGTTATTTTAATAGAGCATTCTTTGGCAAGGAACATACATTTTGATGATGTGATAGATTAGGTTTCATCTCAGAAAGACAGGGAAGTTACCTTAAAATAAACACATTTATTTAAAAATAAGTGCAATACCTTATATAGGCAGAAGCTTCTTAGTAAATAGGGGTCAAATCCTAAGAATTTTACTTTCGGCATGTTGTTTTGTCTTATAATATATAACTAAAACTTACATTACAAAACTGCTAAATACGCATTCCAACTCCAAAAGTGTAAAGGATTTATTAAAACTGGCCATGGTTGAATTCGATTTCTTTGGCTTTAATTTGCTGTAATTTACAGAAGGGAGGGTCCCAAATTGGTGTTTCATTCGGGGTCTCCAAAAGCCTCGCTCTGGTACTTCTTTACCTCTAGCCCTTTGCAGCTCAGGTCCCAGCTCTGAACAAGGTCCCTGTTGTCCTCTTTAGTGAGTCAACAGTGCTAACCTTCACACCTCATTTCTTTTCTTTGCATACTACCTTTTTCATGACAGCTTCCCCTTCTCAGAACCTGTCTGCCACTTTCACCCTTTCCCAATCATTTCCCTCCTAAAAACTCACTTCATCTGTGATGCCCAAAGAAATGAAGCTGGGGTGGAAAGCATCATCTCAAGATAGCTCCTTCCCCAAGGTCCGCAGTATGTTTGACTGCCTTGTTTATCTCCTAGTCTGGAAGGTCTCCTCGGCCAGCGTTGTTGTGTATGCTAGAGCTAAACACACAGACACATGGCTGGAGTTAAACAAATAAAATAATAGGATAAAAATAATAAAAAGCTGAGGGGTGTAGTAAATACAGATTCTGACCAAACACAGCAGCTTCAGATCCAGAGAAGGCTTGAGACCCTGGGTGGCTACCTCCAAGCACATCCCATCTGCACTCCATCTATAAGTACCTGCTCTTGAACCAGCGCCCTTCAGGCCCGGGTGGCTGGCACTTGTGCACCATCAGTACAGCCAGGTTTGACTCTTGAGTTTCTCCTGTTGACCTGTTGGACAGCCTGATGGTGTTCCCACCCACCATGCACTGATTGGCCCTTGGCTGGGCCTGCTCTGCATAAAGGCATGTGACAGCAACAACCAAGCTTCCTTGTCTGTATCTGGTTTGCTGCTTTCTCCTGGATAAACTGCCCTTGGATACCTATCTTTGACTTCTGGCTCTGCACTTCTGATCCCTGCTGCCTACCTTCTGTTTCTGGTGCTCCTGTTCCTGCCTGAACCACCTGCTTTAGATTGATTCTCTGGCTGTGAGCTTGGCCTGGACACTAACTTTGTACTTGGACTGCCCCTTTGGAATTGTTGCTTACCTTGACCCTGTTGGGGCTCTGGTTTCGCCCTAATCCTTCAAAGACATGCATGTTGGCCCTGATCCTGCAAGGACTTACTGGTAGGCCCTAACCCTGTAGAGACTCTACCTTGTCCAGTCCTGTACACCTGATACCATCCCAGTAGAACTCCAGAGATAAGGCACAGTGTTGTGGGTAAGTTCAGGTTAAATACAAATAGGATTAAGCTTTTTCTCACATAAGGGAACGAGGAAGCAGAAGCAGCTGTGCCTGTTTTCGATCAGAACCCTCAAATGGTGCTGTGCTGTGCTTGGGAAAGGGAGCTAGTGGCTTGCTGACTGGAAGCTGGCACAGGGCATAGCCACACCACAAAGTGAAGCTGAGTTACTTTAGTGCCAAGTACTTTATCTCAGGCTCAGCTGCCAAGTTGTGTTCACACCACTGTGTTAACTCCAGTTCGGTGCTGGGCTTGGATACTCTTTGTGTTCATACTACATGTCTGTGACCCACACCAAGCCTGACAGGACCTGACTGGTCCCATTGGGTAGGAGATATGCCTTATCCTTGCCCCTTTTCTAACATAGCCATGTTCCTTTCCCAATGTAGCCCTCCCCTTAGAGTGTTATGATATCACAGCATTCTAAGGGGTGAGGCCACTTGGGCACCTTGCATGTGGGCTCAGAACAGCCTGGCTGCATTGGGCCCAGGCTGAGTTTGGACCTACTGCAGTTGGGCTTGGGCCCATATTTTTGGGCCCAAGCAGGGCTCTAGTTCACACTTGCAGTATTGAGAGTCATGTCCTGGAAGATTGACCCATGGCTAACTGCGCCATCGTGGTAGGTAGAGACTATCAAACCTGGGCTAACTTCTCTGGGTATCTACTCAGCGTTTAGGCTTCTTTCACATAAGATGCTTAATATGTGGAAAACCCCTTCCCCCATTTTATTTGTTCATGTGTGAAAGGGTTAAGTTAAAGGTTACATTTACTCCAAAAAAAATTAATCCAGAAAGCACAGTTTAACAACTGTTCTAAATCCAGCACATGCATTTCTTGTAACGTGACAGGATCAATCCACTTATCAGTTTGCCTTAATTGCTGCAGGAGGGGACAAAGGTGATTTCCCCCTCGGGGGATGAATCCCACACTGCCTACCTGACTGGGTCAATGCACTGTTGACAAGAAAAACAAAATGTTGCATCATAATGAGACACCTATTCGTGGCTATGGCAGTATGTGCAGCAATGTTTGAAGTAGGGAGGGAACATGGAAACAATTAAAAAGCACAAATGTAAACTCCTGCAAAAAATACAGAGGACAGAAGAGTCTCGTGCAACTGCAGCCTTAGCCCTGGCTAAAGGCAGATGACTTAAGTAGCTCAAGCTGAAACCCTGGGGTCAGGGATGTGTTGTCTAAGCATGTAAGCCCTTTGGGGCAGGGAACTGTCTCTAATCATGACTGTTCAGCATCAGGCACTTCACTCATGCTATATAAATAATAAAAATAATGAGCTGCAGTCTAGGCACCAATTAATCTTGAGCTAAAGCAATTTATGTGTGGACGCAAGGCAGTTAATGGAACCAACTTGAGCTTGGTTTAAGCTTGGTCAGACTGGAGCTACTTCAGACCCTCCAGAATTTGACAGAGAAAAATAGGTACACTTCATTCCACTCCTAATCTGTATAAATTTACATGTGTTCATGAAAATTTGTAATAGCCCACTGACCAACTTTGGGGCTGAGCTGAGAAAAGCAGATGTGTCTGTGAGAGTCCCTGTTTGTATGTGAAGGACTGATGGCTTGAGTTACAACTTGGCCTACTAAAGTTAAAACTCTCAAATGTGCACGTTGACTTTGGCTCTAAAGTTCTAGCTTTAAACAAACTCAGAGGTTCACAGATTGAAGCAGTGGCAGTTCCTTCCAGCCCGCCAAAGAATCTCTCACAAACACATTCACACCCTTGCTACCTTTTTTTTAGTTTTTATCTTAATCCCAGGCACACAGCTCCCTCCTTTCTTTGATAGTGGTGCTTATCCCAAGCTTGTTAAAGTGAGAAAAGGTGCCCCACAACAATGAATAACAATAACAGCAGCCAGGGAGTTGCTGTTCTTTCTCCAGCTAGATTAATGAGGTGTAATGACCCGTTTGTCTGCTGAACCAGATACAACCCTTACACTGCTGGAAAGGTAGTACAAGATAACTGGAGGGTATGCTAAACTAGGAAAAAAAGCTGCTGAGCTAGAACAGACCAGCCTGCACTACTAAGGGAGACTGGCATAAGGAGAGCTTTAAGCTAGCCAAGCAAGTTCAAGCCCTTACTTCATGTTGTGATTAATTAACTCCAGCTCAACTCAAAGTGCCCTGGGATGTTCGTACAGCTAGCAAGTCTGAGCTAAAGTAAACTTGCTAAAGTTTACTTTAGCTCAGACTTGCTAGCACTACTTTTGACAATTGCTGACACTACTTTTTTTCCCCTCGTCCAGGCATTCTCTAAACGTTAAGCACAGACAAGGTGTCCGTGATCTGGGCACAAGCAGTTTGGCCTGATCTTCTTGGTTTGGTGTTTACAGACCAAGGAGATTTGGGAAGGGCAGGTGGCAGGCTTAAAAATGGGTGCCCAGCTGACTTCCAGGAAGCCCCAAACTCTCGTACAAGCCACTGGAACAGAAAAAATAATAATTGGGAATTACTGAAACGCCCATCCTGGTCCCTGTAATCACGGCAGACAGTATCTGACTAAGGAAAAGAATAAAAACAGCACAACCCCCAGTATTAACACTGTGTAACTAATCTTTCGGAAAGCAGTCTCCTACACTCCCTCCCATATGCTAAGCTGCTGAAGCAAATATTCAAACGTGAACTTGCAATTCAACAGATTCACTATATTCAAACAGTTGGGCTAGAATAAAGCAGCTTGTCCAGATTTTAAAAGTTCATTTTTTATTTATTTATTTATTTTTTACATTCATAGATTCATTGTCCATTTGCATGTTGTTCATTTGCTGTTCAGCAGTTTGTCTTGAATTGTGTACATTGTTGATTGGTTGCCCTGTGTCATACCATGTGCCCATGTGGGAAATTGCCAATGCGCTGGGCAGCAAAGAAACGAAGTACTGAAGGAATGTCAAATGCTGATCTGGGTTTGTGGATAAATCAAAGTGACATCCTTTCCACCACAGGGGATGGGATTCCTGATGCTTTGTTTCTGCAGATCTCCCTCTTCAGAAAAGTGCTATAGACTGGATTATCTCTTTCCCCCTACCTTGCATGATCAAACCTGAGACTGATCTTGGCAATGACCAGATCCTAGTATCACCAATGTCACGGGTTTAACTTGCAAAGCAGAACTGCCCCGTTTCTCCTTTTTGGAAAATGATGCTTAACAAGTCAGCAGATGCCACCAGCTCTCTGTCCAACTCCTGATCTGTTAACTCATGTACAGACCCCCAGGGCTCCCTGCTGTTAACCTCGCTCTGCTCTGAGAAGCAGCCAGACATAGCAGCTCTCTGTTTCTTACTGCATAATCACTTATTAATCTACAATGAGACTCTGTCCCATGGTTATTTATTAACCCTAATCATCTTTTAAGGGACTCGGTGTGCTGAGTTAACAAGCCCCCTACAATTAGAATGAAAATGAATATTTGAAATTTGGTGGATCTTGCTGTTTGGCGTGGGCGCTAACCCTTAGTACCACAGCTAGTCCTATTCACTTGAATGAAACGGTGGTTGGCATAGAACTTGAACTAACCGCTTCCTAATTCTGCAAACTCAAAAGTGCAGAGTTCACTTCAGATTTCAAAGTTCACATGTGAAGGTTACATGAGAATTCACTATGCGGAATTAGTTATTTGGGATTCATAAATTCAGTACTGGAGGCTATGCAACAGGTTTATGAAAACAGTGATTGGCTGGCATCGAACCAAAGCCAAAGTAATCACACTAAGCTAAGTCAAACTAGACAAAATCAAACTAACAGAAATTCAAAAAACCAAAACCTGAACCTGAATGAGAGTCAAGCTTTCATTGGCTGCAGATTTGAGTATTCGTTAAAGAAAGTGAATGCTGAAATTGGATTGAAGAAAGCAGAAAGCCCCATCCATTTTGACTCTGCCTGCATTACCTATCTGTACAGGAAACTATTTTATTATCATTATTCATTTATTTGTATTACAGTAGTTCCTCAGTGGAAATCAGGGGTCTAGACATGATTGAAATAGACTACACAAGACAGGAGGGCAAATAAAGGCTCGTAAAAATGAAGTGACCATACAGCAGTTCACCAGCAGAGATGGGAACAGACCCCAGTACCCTGACCCTTAGAGCACATTGTCTCACCATTTTATGAGTATGCTTTTAAGAAAGTGAAACCTCAACTTTGTAGAGTCTCATATGAAAGACAGTGGTTGAAAACAAATGAGACAGTAACCAACATTAATCCACGATTCACCTGCCTGTCTGTTAGGTGGCCGCCAGATGTTTGCCCACTTCCACGAGGTGGGTGGCCAGCTGTTATTTGACATGTCATCCTGAGGTGGTGGTTAACGCAGCATAGGCTAAAACAGGCTCAGCCAGGCTGTGTGCCCTCCTGTCTGTTGGGTCCTGTGTGTGGTGAGGTCTGCCAGTACCATGGACAAGACCATGATGTCAGCAAGGATCAGAACCATGAGTAGTGGCCGCTGGCTACAGCCAGAAAAAGGGACTGCAGGAGGGAGGGACCAAGGGAGGTCACCCTTGCCTGGGGGTGGTGGGTTACTGAGCCGAGCCCAACCCCGCATGGTCCTTCCCTCCCTCCTCGTCTCCACAGATGTATCAACAACACCTCATGATCAACTGTATCAAAGGCCAATGAAAGATCTAACAGGATCAGCAGGGTACAATTCCCCTTATCAGTCTCCAGGTGCATATCATCAACCAAGGCCACAAGCGCAGTCTCCATGCCATACCCAGGATGAGAGCCTGACGGAAATGTGTCCCGGAACCCAATAGCATCAAGATGAGCCTGGAGCTGGCAGTCAGCCACCCATTCAATAACCTTCCTTAAAAAGGGAAGGTTAGAAACAGGGCAATAGTTTTCACCCAGTGCCATCAGCAACACAAATATAAGAACAGGGCCAGATGCTTCAGTAGATAAGGTCCTGGATTTGAACTTGTGAGACCATAGTTCTAATTCTGTCTGCCTTGAACTCACTGGGTGGCCTTGGGTAGATCACTCTCTCTCAGCCTCAGGGTGTTTTCAGATGTTACGGGGCCAGTTGGCCCCGTACCGAAAACAACCAAATCATCCCCCNCGGTCAGCCACCCATTCAATAACCTTCCTTAAAAAGGGAAGGTTAGAAACAGGGCAATAGTTTTCACCCAGTGCCATCAGCAACACAAATATAAGACGTGCCGGGGGATCCCGGCGGGGAATCGGGGAGAGGGCGGGACCGCACGGTGCAATGTGCGGCCGCATGGCCCTGCCCCCTCCACGCTCTCCGCCGCCCGCCCTCTGGGGAGACGGGCGGGCGGCGGGGCCAATGCGGCCGCAGCGTCTGGCCGAATTTGCCACGACCCGGGATCCTGCCGGTGATCCTGGGCCGTGGTGCCCGACCAGATGTGATTTTTTTTTGGTTCCCGCTGGGGATCACTTTCACCACGCTTCCCGGGAAATTCCCATGGCTCGCCCGGGAAGCGTGGTTGAAAATGATCCCGTGTGGGTTTTGACCGTGGCGAACATCTGGCGGCCGCCAAACAGACGTTCGAGGCACAGTGACCACAGGTGGGTATTCACCGTAGTTCACTGTGATCTCGTAACGTCTGAAATCACCCTCAGTTCTCCATCTGTAAAATGGAAATAATAATGACCTTCCTCAAAGAGCTGTTGTAAGGGTGAACAAAATAAGGATTATAAAGCACTTTGAACACTGAAAGTGTTATAGAAATGGTAAATATTAATAATCTATCCATTTGTTCATTCCCAGCTTCCAATAATCAGAGGTTTAGGGACAATCTGAGTATAATGTTGCATTCCCCAGCCATCTTGGCTCATAGTTTTTGATTGGGTTATCCTCCATGAACATACTTAATACTTTATTTAATCCAGTAACACTATTGGCCTTCTCAACAACCCACGCCAATGAGTTTCACAGGTCAGTTGCACTTTGTGTGGAAAAGAGTAATTCCTTTTGTTTGCTACCTGTTAATTTCATTGGATGTCCCCTAGTTCTTGAATTAATAGAAAAGGTAAATATTTCCTTGTTCTGCACCACTTCTGATCTTATGAACCTTCAGTCATCTCTTTTAAGCTGAAGAGACTTAATCTTATTAGTCTCTCCTTATATGGAAGCCTTCCCCTACTCATCATTGTTCCCCTCCTCTGTCCCTTTTCCAATTCTACCATATCCCTTCTAAATTGGGGTGTTCAGAACTGTACACAGCATTCAAGATGTCTATGTACCATGGATTTAGATCATGAAATAGTACTTTCCATTTTATCTGTTTATTTTCTAATGGGTTCTGTTAGGGGCGGGACTATCAGTATCGGATTAATCCGATAATGGGTGGTATAGGATTAATAGGATAATACCAATAATTGTCGGTATCGGAATAGCGCATTTTTAACATTGCTGGTTTTACTGGATTTTTTCACATCAACGCCGTTTTGCAATGGCCGCAATGTAAAAAAACTGATAAAATTGGCAATGTTACAAAATCTGATATTCCAATAAATCAGATATCGGGAGATCCGATACCGGTAAGTCCAATATCTGGTAATCCCCGCGGAGTCCCATCCCTTCTGTCTAGAGAGAGAGTGGTTACTGTGTTCGTTCCAAATGTAAGAGATAGGGATAAAGTAGTTCAAATGAGATCTTTTATTGGACCAACTTCTGTTAGTGAGACTATGCAAGCTTTCAGACCACATAGAATCCTTCCTCTGGCATGTAGCAAGTCAGAAATATAATGTAGGGATCTATCCCCACCCAAGTCACTGCTGTGCCTCCCCATATATACCTGTCCTGCATTTGCTCAGTCTATATATTTCTGACTTGCTAAATGCCTGAAGAAAGGCCCTCTGTGGCCCGAAAGCTTGCATATCCTCACCAACAGAATTTGGCTCAATAAAAGAGATCATTTAAACTACTTTGTCTCTGTTAAATAGTCCTGAACATTGTTTGATCAATGCAGCACAGTGACCTGATGTTTTAGAGGACTATCCACAATTTTTCCAGGATCTTTTTCCTGCGTGGTAACAGCTGACTTAGAACCCAACACTGTGTAATTATGGTGAGGGTTATTTACTTTCTCAACGTGCATTACTTTGCACTTACTGGCACTTAATTTCCTCTGCCATTTTATTACCCTCATCTATCCTGTGTGTATCCAAAGAACACTAGATCTGTCCTGGCTTAGAGGGGGAAGCACAATCTCCACAAGCTAATGTAGCCTTATGTTACATCTTCATGCTCCCAACTGGATTACAGCTGGCCACCGAAGGAGAAAAAGCTCAAACTTGCTTTATCAGCTGAACTTTTCAGTGAACTCTTCTCACCGAGTGTGAAATTAAGTATGTACATACATTTTTCCAGGACTGGAACCTAAAAACTGAAGTAACAAAGGATGTGTTCAAAGGCCTCCCCTCCCTCCCACATCCAAAGTTGCTTTTTGTTGTGAATAAATCAAATGTGGGGAACCTCTGGCTCAAGTCTGTCTTTTTGTTGGCCCCTTTCCAGTTCCTGAATCTGCCTTGTGTCCCTACCCTCAAGCACTGAAACAGTGAGCTCAGGGGACAGGAGCGGACAAGGGCATGCATTCAAGGACAGGGGATGAGCCCTGATACGGATCCTCTTCTTCCTTCACCCATCCCAAGTACCTCTGCCTACTTCAGCACCTCTGCTCCCAACTCCTATCCAGCCTGTGAAGCTTGCATTTACAAAGTGACTGGCAGGAGGAAAAAGGTTCCCCACCCCTGTATAAATACTGGTAAAAAAGAACCGTAACTATCACTTACCTTAGCCAGCATTAACTAGCTTATAGGCATCAAAGTAAAGGTATGGCTCAAGGAAGGAGACTGTCAAAATTTAAAGAAAAAATGAAAGATAGTTTTGGACACAGTACCTGACTCTGTCTCCTCCTGCTAACAACTAACTACAGGTTTGCAATTGTTAGGTGAAAACAAATGTGATGGTGCCGCCACAGACCGACTTGGTCTGGCATTGGACCAGCACTATGGCTAGGATTTGGCCAGGCCCCCGAATTGTTGTAACCAGGGCCTGGCCACCAGGGAGGGCAGGGAGCTGGACGGATGTGTGTCTGCCTGGTCCCGCCCCACCGACAGGCGGCCAATGAAAGCCCCCCCCCCCCCCAACCACTTCAGACCGCGGTGAGTAAAGCAGGTTTTCAGACGTAAAAGCCCACTTTATGCCGCTTAAAGACCAGATCCTGACTGTGGTGGGAGCTAGCCTGGGCTGTGACTCAAGGATTTCCTCTAAGTCACTGCCCAGGCTAGCCCCCCACCGGTCGGAAGACAGACCAAGGAAACATCTGGCAGGCACTTTTCCACATGACAGTGGCCCCTGGTTTAACCCGCACTAAAGAAGGTTAAACTGTGCCACCATCACGTCTGAAAACACCCACATTTTCTTCACTTTCTTTTTAACGTTTCCCTCCCCACTATTGCAACCCAGGGAAACTAACAGGTTGTACCAGGAGAAATGGAGCTAACTTTACATAAAGTGCTGCCAAACATACAATGATTAAAAATTAAGATCCCTTTTAGCTGTAGTGATCTTGGTTGCAATCCTGCAACACTTTTGAACACTGCAGCTAAATCAGCAATGCTCCTTTAAGAATAATGAAATCATATGCAGAAATCAGAATCAGTTTGTGAATGGTTTCCAAAAAGAAAAAGGTCTAAATTTCCTATGTGTGGTTAAAATTGGGATTGCCAGTTAAAATGAGGATTGCCTTCCCTTTCCCAACTTGAGCACACCTCTCAATGCCTCCACCCCCAATTCCTATCTGGTCAAGTGAGTGTATTAATTTTCAATTTGGCCTGCAGAAGGGAAAAGATTGAGTTAGGTGCCAGGTTTCACTGCTTTGAATATTACTGTAATGAGTAACTGGGTTCTCTACCAGTGAAGTAAGAACACTCCAAAGTCTCTCCCTGCAGCTACCTGCCCCCGCCCCTACCCCCAACCCTCACCAACTGATCCCTCCAAATGGCAGCAGCTTTACCCAGTGTCCGGGAAATTCAAATGCTAGAAGGGAGCAGCACTGCAGGAGGCAATCTCCTTTCTTTCCCCTGCACTCGTTAAAGAGGAGACTGCCCTCTGCTCCCCAAACTCAGAGAGAACATGTCCTCATGACTGACCCAGGGGGTGGAAACAGACATATCGCTAACTCCACTTTAACATTTCTTATGCATGTTGCAGGGCTGTATTGGTACCCTAGGCAGCCCTGCAACATGCATAAGAAATGTTAAAGTGGTGTTACAGTGGAGTTAGTGTTATGTCTGTTTTCACCCCCTGTATTTCACCCATGTTTCTTATATACAAGCCCTGCCTTAATGAGTGATTTCCATCCTCTGGGTCTCCTAGCAAGATATTTGTGGGTCTCCTAGCAAGATATTTGTTTAATCTTTGTCCCTAGTCAGGGTCTGTGTCTGGCATGGTGCTGGATACCCCAAAAATACTTTATAAGTTTCTCCCCTACACTCTTTCCTGCCCTGCCCTACCCTGCCTTTTGGATTTTCTTCAGCTAAGCACAGGCAAGGCCCAGTGAGAACTGAGAAGATGGCAGCCTCAGGCAGGGAAGGATGCTTGGGAGTTTGTTAAAAAGTGGTGACCTGTCTGGAATGGACCGAATTCTCTTCAAAGTAGCCAGCAGGCCCAGTCAAGAACACACTGCAGAGCTCTTGCTTTTTAGATCTCCCCACCTTCTCCTGTGAGGTGAGAGTGTCATGGTGTGGGGGCGGAAACAGAAGAGAACGAATGAGCTGGATTTACCTCTGTACCTGCCACTGGGGGAAGAGTGTCAGCTGCAGAGTCTGTGCTAATTAGAGGTTCCTAGGTCTCTTTGTTCTCTTGAAATCCTTTGCTTGCATGTGTCTTTCTCCTTTGCCAGTTACAGACGAATCATGCACCATAGGATGCAGCCACATGAGCTGCGGCGGGCCCAGTCCCCGCACATGCCGTGGTGGGCAATCATTGCCACCACACTTCAGGGCCAGCACGGGAAGCAGGGCAGACACTCACTCCCCGCAGGGAAGCCGGGCAGAGGGTGGGCCAAGGTGCTGGCCAGATAAGCGGGTAGCCAGTGCTGCCCCACCCACTATCCTGCCCCCAGCCATGCGGAACTGGAGATAGTGCTCGCTCGCTGGTCAAAGCCCCATGGTGGAACTCACTGTGCAGCAGGACAGACAGAGACCGGTCCCATGAGCAGTGGTGTGCTACCGTGCATTGGGCAGCCTTACCCAACTTTGGTTAAGGCTGCTATGCTCTGTGTGTCCTCAGCTTTTTTCCGAGGATGCTGGGTGTAGCAGCCAGCTGCCCACCTAGCCATGCAGGGAACATCTGGTGGCCACTGGGCACACGATACACTACATTACATGGCAACAGTGAACAGAGTGGCCTAAGGCTGCCCACACTGCAGTAGGTGTATCATGTGTCTGTACTCAGGATAAAAACAGACATGCAACTTAACTCTGCTTTAACACCACTTCAACATTTCTTATGCATGTTGCAGGGCTGCAAAGGGTGCCAATACAGCCCTGCAACATGTGTAAGAAATGTAAAAGCACTGTTACGTGCATGTCTGTTTTCACCCATCCTTTCAGGCCCTGTTCTTGCAAGAAGGCCTCTCCCTGGCATTCAGCGACTTCTGCAACCTTACCTCCTGTCATTAGCACACTTCAGCACCATACTGCACCAGGTGTGAATCTGTGGATGGCACTCAAACCCCACCCCAATTCCCTATGTTATGTGTGGTGAGGGATCCAAATCTAGGATGGGGACTTGTCCTTAGAACAGGGGTGGGAAACATCAGACAAGAGGGCCAAATGCAGCCCATGGCTAGGTTTTATTTGGGTCTTTTCCAGTTCCTGGAACTGGCCACTAGATCCAGTTCTATCCTATCCCCAAGCGCTGAAACTATGTGATCAGGAGAAGGGATAAGGGAACAGAGATGACGGCATGCACACACACATGGGTGCAGATCCATGATCTGGACCCTCCTTTTCCTGAGCATACCTCATAAGCACCCCCACCCTCAATCTCTATGGGGTCCTCAGAGCCTGTACTAATTTTCAAAGTGGCCCCTGGGAGGGAATAGGTAAGGTTTCCCATCCCTGCCTTTGAACATGCCACAGCAAGCTGCCTAATCTGGAGCAGTGGTTAACGGCAGCTCAGAGTGGTCAAGGCTCCTTTTGGGGTAAGGGTTTGCTACCATCCATGAGGGTTTTCTCTACTGGCTTTTTTGAAGCCATTGGTTCGATCAGACAAGAAAAAAAAAGCAGTAAAAACAAATGGATGAAGAAAATAAAGCCAAAGCCATCCCAATCTCTGCTTCTGCTACCTCCTGAAGCCCTGAGATGCTGATGTCTTCTAATCCCTGCGGCTGCTGTCCCAGCCACCACAGAATTCAAGGGATTTTGCTCACTTTTACGGAACAGCAGTTTGCTAATTTCACAGTAGGTTTTAAGGGTTTTGCTTGGGGCCAAACCTGCGGCAGCACAATTGGATTTGTAATTCCTGCATTTTTGCAGAGCCAGTTTAAAATAAAAAGAAAAAAGGAAGCAGAAGTCACCAGGATCACTGGGCTTTCCTTGCCGCGTCCACTCAGGATTGCATTGAACTGCCCTGCCCCACTTGGAGGAAATATCTACTCCTAGAGGTGGCTGGGACTGTGGGGAATTATGTGCTATTAGAGCTGGGATTGCATTTTTTCCTAGTCTTAACATTCCTCAAATGTTTAACATGGAAGGAGGGGAAATTCCAGTTAGAAGAGAGGTTAGATGCTTTCGCATGGAGGGGCTGGATGACCCCAGAACAAAAAACGCAAAAGGGAGCTTTTCAAAATTCCAGGGCAGCCCAAGAGTCCATATTATCCAGTGTCTGCTTCATGGTATATGTGATATGTGGATTTGGTGGGTCTCAGCCCTGTTCCTAGCAACAGAGACTAAGTAGTACAGTGATATCTTTTATTGGACCAACTGCAGTTGGTGGAGGAAAGGAATGCAAGCTTTCCGACCTCACAGGGTCCTTCGTCAGCCAAGTCAGGAGTTAAAACTGGAGACTGAGCAAAGCAGTGAGGGTATATACAGTGTTTGGAAACAATGACAAAAGGAGGGGGGGGGGGATAAGCCCCTGGTAGGAGGCTTCCTAGCAGGCAGTGGTTGATGTTACGAAACCACCACCATAAACATGTTGGCTGGCCTGATTCCTAGCACTTTAAAAAATGATGCTGAGTGGGCCCCCTTTCATACAGCACCCCGAGCTGTTTTAGGAGTGGCGGGGTAGAAATTTAATAAATAAATATAAATAAATAAATAAATATGCCCCCAACCCCACCAACAGAGGTGAGGGACATTAGCAGGAAGACCTACTACCCATACACTGTATGTGCTTGGTGCATACAGAGAGACTCTGGCCTCCGCAGCTGCCCGTGCAGTACAGCTGAAACAAAAAATCTCGGCGAGTGCTGTTTCTGATGGAAACAGCTCTTTCGCCTTCATTCGCACAAGGAGGAAATCTACTGGTATTTTTTACATTTTCCATGATTTTCAGCGATTTTCCACCATGTCAGTAATTTCCAGTATTATCTGTATTTTTCCGTAATTTCCGGTATTATCGGCAATGACTGGAAAATGATGGGAAATATCAGGCATGGATACTGACAGGACCAGAAGCATGGAAGCAGAAAATACTGACAAATGGCTGAAAGTGCTCTTGAAAAGTTGGTATTGCCTGATGGAACGAGAGCACCTGCTCTCACTTCACGCCTATCATGCAGCACCTAAGCCAGAGTCAGCACCAAAGCAGCAGCTGGCCCTGAATTTTGGGGCAGTGCTCTGCGTTTGCACACTTTTCCCACCCTCCTCACCCTCTCCCGAGCCCATTAGCCCCATGTAGGAGTGTCCCTCGTAACCCTTGTGTTGGGGATGTTGTCTCTACAATCTTGCTCCCATCCCACACTTGTCTGGAAGAACAGTGTTCAGAGAAAAGCAAGAAAGATGGTAAAGTGTTTAGGAAGCAAAGGTTGAAGGAACTGAGTATGTTTAGTCTCAAGAAGAGAAGGCTGAGGAGGGATATATGATAACCTTCCAAACAGATAAAAGATTGTCCCAAAAAGGACAGGGATCAATTGCACATTTTGCCTCCTGAGGGTAGAACAAGAAGAAAGGGGTTTAAGATGCACAAAAGAAATGTAGATTAAAAAGCAGAATGAAATTTCTGGCTATGGGAGCAGTGGGTCAAGTTACCCAGGGAGTTCTGTTACCAGATGTACTGTTAACCACTCATTTGAGTATTAAACACACATTTGCTAATTACATCTGTTTTTGCAAACATGCTTTTCTCCATGTGCTAAGCAGGCTTTCATGATCTCAAAAATCATGCTTACAGACAGCACGTAGCTGTCACTTGTGCATTGCCGCTGTTACGTGTAGATACGCTTGCTGTCCCACTTCCTGTCTTGGGTGCCCTTGTATCAAGGGATCCCTTGTATCCAGGGACAGCTTCTAACCAGCAGCTGGTGGGAGGGGACTATGGTGACTAATTGGGTGACCGTTAAAACATGCAGCAGCGTAAACATCTGTAAAACTTGTCACGCACCCTAGATGACATCAGCTATTTCAGCACACGATGGATTTGCAGAAAGTTATCATTATGTCCGATAATAACATCCTGTGGAGCCCCCTCTTCAGAACGATTTGAAACTAGGTTAGACAAATAGCAGTCAGGATGGTTAGGTTTTATTAAGCCTGCCTCAGCGCAGCAGGATGGGCTAGATGGTCTTTGGATATTTCGTCCAGCTTTCCCATTCAATGAGCCTACGATTTTTAAGAGGAAAGGAGACCATGATAAACGGCGGAAAACATTTGCTCCTGGTGACTGTGATCTGTCCCTCTGAAGCCAACAGAGTAAAAGACAGAAAACACACTATGGGTGCTTTCATACGTGATGGTGCTGAGTGCCGCCACGCTTCAGTCCTGCCCAGAGTGAGGACCCTCACTCCAGGCAGGATTTGGTTCAGCCGTCAAACAAACCTGCTGGCAGGCTGGACCGGGGAGAGGGCGGGGTGACATGCGGATGTGCGTCCACACACTCCCACTCCCGCACTGCCAGGAGTGGCCTGTCCGCCCTCCCTGGCAGATGACCATGGCAGCCTATGAGGCCACTATGGCTGCCTGGAAGTGCCACAGACCCAGACCAGGGTAAGTGCAAGCAGGCCAACACACGTGATGACCCGCCTTACCCTGGTCCGGCGTGATTTGCACAGGCTATGGCAGCGCTTAGCCCAGGCTGTTCCTTGCAGATGGTCCCGAGGTACAACCTGGGCTAAGCACCACCACGGCTCATGCTACGGCCCCGGTCAACACCTGGCAGCCCTTTTAAACGTGACGTTGGGCATGGAGTAATCTGTGCTAAAGCGGATTAATCTGTGCCCAACATCACATCTGGAAACACCCTAAGGGTACAGTCCCCTGACTGTGTGGCACCTGCACTAGCACTTAGTACCAGCATGATTCCCATGAAAATGAAAGGCACTCAAACTGGTAAAAAACAGCTGAAGGACTGCACTGGCAGTTTCTGATCCTCAGAGCAGACTTTTTGATGCAACATGCACCTGTTAAAGCATTTTGAGAATTTGGCTGCCCAGCGGAGTGCTCACAGGGGGCAGAGGACATTGGGGGTCCTTTACCCCATGGTAATTCACCCTGGGGGCAATCTGTCTACCTTCGGAATGTACTCGAAGTGGGGAATTTATTCCAGGGTAAGCAAAATGGTATCTGCATGCTCTGGCTGTTACCCCAAAGTAAAAAGAAGTCACTCCAGGCTAAACGCCTCATGTGAACAGGCCCTTAGGCTGCTAATGTCCAGTGCCTCTGAATGGAAGATAGGCACCAAAGTGCTGTTTTTCCTCCTTTCAACATTTATCCCAAATGTTTCTTCTGGTTGTGCATTCACTCAGTTCCATGCATCTTGTTTAATCAAATAGTCCAATAAATGATGGCCTGAACCTCCAAGGTCTTTATGGCCAGGACCTTTTCACATGGGATTTGTGCAAAAACAATAACAGGTGTTTTTTTCTGCTTTTGATTTTGCTGCCATTTGACTTTGATTTCCTTTCTTTTTCACTGTTTTTAATTTAATAAAAAAAGCTGAAGAAAGCTCTGAGGCTGGCTAAATGCAGATATTCTCTGAGCAGCCAGATGTCAGATTTTTAAATGTAATATTAGTCAGCATCTGTACAGTGCTTTACAAGTTCAAAATGCATCATGAGGATTAATGGCCTGCCTTTCAGAGAGGCTGAGCAGCCTCCACTGCAGTCGGGGAGAGTGGCAGGTGCTCTGGCAGGAGCTAGCTAAGCACCACAGCATCTTAGGAGTTTATCAGGTAGCTTGTGCTAGCCTCGGCTCACAGATGGAGAACCAGACAGAGGCCACAACCCACAACCCGCTATGCTGGCATGAGTGGGGGCTGTGGATCGCAGCCAGAAAGGTTAAGGGCAAGATTCTCAAATTTGGGTGTCTAAAGTTAGATACATTTAGCAGTTTTAAGGCATCTAAAGTCACTGTCCTGGTTTTCTGGCACTGAAATTCATAGGAGCACCCAGAACTCTGAAAATTCAGACTGCTTTAATGCGGGAATATGGATGTAGGTCTCTCACTCAAGGCATCTACGAAAGCCCTCTCTTTTGGTGCAAAGTTGTTACAGGGTCTAGCCCGTCAAAAGCACACTAGCACCCAATCACCACCAATGATCTTCTATTGCAGCTGAAAGCTTAACGAATATAACCTCTCATTGTGGGTAGGGTTGTCATACCTCCCCTTTAATTCAAGCCACTTATGAAAAATACATGGTGCACTGGAACCAATGCAGTCCTGCACCATGTATTTTTCATAAGTTTCCTGGATTAAAGGGGAGGTATGACTACCCTAATTGTGGGTTAAAGGCTACTGGATCGCCCCTCCTCCTTTTGGATACCTGCAGCAAACTCTACTACTTACTATTTCTTATCATGTCTCATCTTCTAAATGGCAGGAAGTTCCAAACCTGCAGCTTTCTGCAGCCTGCCTCCTCCTCTCTAGCAGCTCATTTTGAAACATAACATGAGAAGTGCCACACTAAGGCTGCTTTTAGACGAGACAAATTTGCGCATGATTGGTGAAAAATGCGCGTGTTTTAATGCTTGTTTAAACACCTAAGCCGTTTTAAATGAGCATTTGCCATGATCATGTAAAAGCCAAAACCGTTTTGAATGTGGTTTTTAAATAATGCACATTTAAAAAAACCAGTTTTGGCATCCCCCGATCATCAAAGGGGCTCAAAACTGGTTTAAAAAATGCGCATTATTTAAAAACCACATTCAAAACGGTTTGGGCTTTTACACGATCATGGCAAATGCGCATTTAAAACGGTTTAGGTGTTTAAACGAGCATTAAAACACGTGCATTTTTCACCAATCATGCACAAATTTGTCTCGTCTAAAAGCGGCCTGAGTCAGACCAGCAATACTGAGCCATCCAGCCCAGCATCTTGTCTCTGACAGTGGCCACCTTCAGTCACTTCAGAGAAGTGCACAACAGGTTTTAACAGATGGTATTTTCAGACGTGACAAGATCACAGTGAACCACGGTCAATACCCACATGGGGCCAAAGAGCCCTGAATGTCTGTTAGGCGGCCACCAGATTTTCACCACGGTCGATTCCCACATGGGGTCAATTTCAACCAGCTTCCGGGGCTCCCCGCCAGACAAGTGCCGCAAGCATGGTCAAAGAGATCCCCGGCAGGACCCAACAAAAAGTAACGTCTGGCCGGCACCCACGGCCCGGAATCCTCGGCAGGATTCCGGGCCGTGGTCAAATCGGACGGGCGCTGTGGCCACATTGGCTGCGGCGCCCACCCATCTCCCCAGAGGGTGGGCGGCGGAGGAGCGTGGGGGGGCGGGCCGTGCGGCCGCATGTTGTGCCGCGCGCCCCCTCCCCGATTCTCCGCCGGGATCAGCCAGCACGTCTGCTGGACGTGCTGGAGTGATCCCAGCAGGGAATCATTTGGGTGATTCTGGGACGGGGCGAATGCCGCCCCGTCTCATCTGAAATCACCCAGAGTGACCTGTTCCCTGCTACTTACTCCCAGTTCCTAAAGTCAGTGGTTATGTCCCCTAACCTATCTCTTCCTTCCCCCATCTTAGCTCTGGACTGATATCCAGCCCCAGTCCAGCAATTCCCCGTTTATCAGTCAGGGCTCAGCAGCCCCTGCAGCACAGTTGCAGTGGCATGAGCATTTTTAAAGGTTCAGTGCTGCTTGGCCTGGCCTTTATGAAAATATGAGGTTCATTAGCTTCCTAAGGCCACATAGATTAGAACCCAGGCCTCCCAAATGCCAGTCTGCTGCTCTAATCACTGGCTAATGATGCTTGTTAAAATATACTTTGTTGAACCCATAAGACTGACCTTTGTTGGTAATATAAGTGAGTGTAGTAAATGCAAGGAAATAAATTGCCTTTTTCTCATTAGCTCTGCTTTGGCCCCCACACGGTTAAAGTCTACTTCCTACCTATTAACTGGCTAGGTAAGTTCTCCTGCTGTGGCTGCTATCATGATGCTATTGGAGTACATCTCAAGTGAGGCACGGTTTCTCAATGTTCAGATTTCAGTGGCATTCCTTCCTCCTCCAGCCCTGCCACCTGTTCATTTCCTACTGGCATTTCCACCACCAGTCTATTTATTCCTGTTCAGCAAAGCATGGGCTAAGTAGGGTCGCCAAACCTTGCGATTTTAACCTAGTCTCACAGTTGAAGCCTTAAATCACGAGGCCCATGATACAAGTGTGAGAATGTTAGTTACATCCCAGCTGTGGAGAAAGGCAATGATCCCATGGTCAGATAACACTGGCACTAGTGCTTAGCATGGGCATGAGTTCCATTGAAATGAATGGGACTTACACTTGCATTAAGTGCTGATTGCTATCTGTCTGGAAGATTGTGCTGAAAAATTGAACACATGCCAAACGGTCCAGTAAGCAAAAGAGAAGCCGGGCATTTGGCAGGCAGGGATAGGGGTTTAGAGAGGGCTGGGGATCAGGGATTTTAATCAGTTGTATTAATGTCTATTTATGCTTTTCTGTTCTATAACCTGCCCTGAGTCTTTGGGATTAGGCAGAATAATAAATTTAACTAACTAACTAAAAAACAAACAAACCAACATTTGGTCTCATCTCATGATTTTGGGTGCCCTGACTCATGATTGGTTTAACATTTGGGGTTGGCAATGTTGTGTTAAACGGACTAGGAATGGATGTCAGGCATGAGCTTAAGTGCTCTTCCAAACTATGTGCAAGTTTCTCTCTCAACAGTGCTCCCCCTTGATAAGTTTCTCCTACACTTTGGTTCATCACCCTCTAAATTCTACATAAAGAGACTAATAGGCTTTCCTGTAGGTCATTTATTAAAAAGTATCTCAACATGTGTTAAAGAATTATACACAGGAAGATATACAGAATTCTTCCTCCTGGCCCCCCTCCCCCGCTTGCCCTTCTGTCCTATTGAATCACTCCACTAATAATACTGGCCGCTTTGTTCACTTCTCATTTAAATGTTTCAACATATTCTTCCCCACTCCTGAGGTAATCGGCAAAGCCACTGCTCATGATCTCCTTCAGAGCCACACCTTCTGTGGTGCCTATGGAATTCAGTAGAACCCCACCCCTGCTTCTGACATGGATTTTGTCTACGCTGGAAAATGTCCAGGTAAGTGAGGTTACACTTTAATAGTAACAAATTGTTAGAGAGATGTGAGGGGAACATATATTACTATAGCACTTTGGGTGTTTTACAATCCTTATCTAGTTCATCCTCACAACAACCCTGTGAAATAAGTCACTATTTTTCAGATGCGGAACAGAAGCTGAGAGACAGCAACTTGGCCACCCAGTAAGTTGAGATGGGATTTGAACCCAGGTCTTTTAGGTTTAAAATCTAAAACGTTAGCCACTAGCCTACATTGACTCTCAAAGTCTAATGTGTCCCAATTAAAGAAGGATCTGGATTTGAGAGATAGGTAAGGGCATTTCTATTGCATTACAACCTGATAATGCCCAGATAGTCAGCCATTGGGGATTGCTGATATGGTTTTCTGAAATATATTTCTTTAAACAATAAATGAGACAGAGCCATTATGCTGTGCACATAGTTAGTCTGTACAGTCACGTGCCCCAGGCTCTCACTGTTACACTCCTGCTCTTTCCTCCCTCTTCCCCTCCCTTTGTTTACAACATTCACTTGTTGCATCTTGTTCAAAATTAGACTGGGCACTCTTCAGGGCAGAGATGGGCAGCACGATCCTCTAAGCAGATAGCACTGGTGCTAGAGCTTAGCACTGGCATAAGTCCCATTCACTTCATTAGGAACTGCATCTGTGCTAATGCTTCCTCCTGGAGGATCACACCTTCTGTGTCCTTATATACCTATATAGTGCCTGGCACAATGGGGCCTTTGGCTGCAGTTAATAAAGCAGAGCACTGCTGCACAGCACTTTTGGGCAGGAAGGTGGCATACCATGCACCTTTCAAACTACTGGTGAAATTCAGGTAGGTAGGCAAAATCCAACTAACCAGGTTGGAATTTGCTCTGGACACTAAGGCTTGCGCTTGGGCAAAAAGGTGAACAACAAAAACATTACAATCAGTGTCTTCAAATCATTACTGACCACTAGTGATCAACTCTGGAAGATAACATGTCCCATCACAACTTTCTGTCCCCATGTACCATGCTGGGGTGTTAACTCAATAGTGCTCAAAGGGAACACCGCATGAGTCACCAATACCATTACTGCTGCTGCACCCCTGGAACTTGCCTTAGGGATAGCCCAGGCATTGACTAAGAGCACCCCTGCCCAGCTTGTTGAAATCTGCCACCCTTGCTGGGGTGACCAAGAAGCAAATCCTTCACTGGAACAATCATAACACTACCCTCCTCACAGGAAATTGCTTTGAGAGAGGGAACCAAGTGTAATAATTAGCAAGATGGTTACATTTCCTGAACATATAGCATCTAGAGGGAGACTGCATGGGTCAGCTCAGGAGATATTAGCAGATTCAAGTCGCCTAATGCTCTTCAAAAGGCTAAAGGAAGAGCCATGGAACTGGAGATTAACTCTTTGGGTCGCTGTCTCGAGAGAGACAACTGAGTTAAAGCATGTAGAGTGATTTAACAAGGATCTAGATGGACAAGTGAATGGCTAAAAATAAGATAACCACAGCATGCTAGGAGGACTATTCCAAATGGTGACAAACAAGCCAGCTCTCATGCTTCTTTAGCATGACTGATCAGGGTTTGGAAACAGATTCCTCTCCACAAGCAATACAGCATTGAACAATTGCTGAGTGCATTGTGGGTATTTTTTTTCCTTTCTTTGAAATACAGTACTGGGCCTATAGGCCACTAACAGCAGTGAGATAAAGCAAGATGCTTCATGGACTATGAAGTACAAGGATTCTTATGTACAAAAATAGATTAATCTACTATTTATTTGATTTGTCTATATTCCACTGCACTAGAGACTGTAACTCTCCCCACTACACACACACACCCCTGCCCCACAGAGTGCACAATCTTTCCTCTATACCATACTAGTGTAACCAACCAGGTGACTGTTTAAATACACCCAGGCTCCAAGTAACACCCCTACATCAAGTCCCAGAGACCAAGGGACATAACCTAACTCTTCACAGGACCATACCTCTTTACTTAGTGCCCCAAGGATCAACACCCAACCGTTGCCCCATTGCTGTATGCCTGTTTCCACCTGGTAATGATAACTCACCAGATTTCAAAGCTACATGCAGTCTAGCTCTGAGGCAAAGGTTCTTTGTAGGAAACAGTGAGCCAGAGGCTGTTGGGAGGACAGTAAGCTAAAGCAGCTTGCCCTCTGTCTTTTTTGGAGTAGGGAAAGGTTTGTGGGTTCAGTATCTCACAAAGTGAAAGGGAAATATCATCAGTTCAGGCTGATGATAAGACTGGATCTGCAATGAGCTTAATGGCCAGCTCCACATGCCACTGCTAGTCAAGGGAAGGGGGAAATCACTCTGTTCTGACTTTTCAGCAAGAGAAGAGGGTGGTTTTAAAAAGCAGGTGGTCAGGAGGAAACAGACCAGAGAGGGTCAGAGGGTAAACTGCAAAGCAGCCTCACTATCCTCTAGCAAATCCTATGTCCCTAAATCTGCCAGACACTTTCCCGAGGGAAAATTGTTGACAAATGTCTGGTTTTCCCTTTCTCTACTAGATTGCCAGAGATCTTCATTCACTGGTAGGAAACCAGCGAAAAGATGGAGCTGAGGGGGTGGGCAAGGGGTCAGAGGGGAAACTCTTGGATTGTCTCAGGCCATCTCTTTTATTTCAAGTGCCTTTGCTTAATTACACAGAAGTACAGACCACCACCTCATTGGCCAGGAACGACTCCAATGGCCCAAGATGCAGCAGCCAATGGGGTTGCACACCTGCTTAGTGTGGCAATTCTAGTCACTTGCTGAGAGTAGGGTTGTATAAATGGGGTGATGGTGGAGAGAGTGTGTGTGGACAGACTTTGCTCAGCCTTGTTCACAGGAAAGGCAGGTATCTCTCCTCCAGGGCCCTAACGTGATTTGGGGAACAGTCTCCGAGGAGGCATCCCCCAGGAGATCTGTCCCTTCTGAACCTCATTTTAGAGTCTGGAAACACTGAGAACTCAGGGGTGTTCCACTAGCATTGAGACCAGGAGAGAAGGGACCAGAGAAGACAAGGAGATGCCTGTTGTTAGGCATTCCCAACTGAGGGGGACAGAGAACACCGGGTGAAGCCTCTTGAACACTTCCTAACACTGCAGTCATAACCTCAGATGGCTTAGTTGTCTTTCCCAGACAGGATGGTTTCCTTTCCTTTCCTCCTCCCCCTGCTGTGACTTCTGTCTGTAGTTTAACCACACTGGAGGAGGCCACATCAGAATTTAGCAATTCTGCTGAAATCAGAGTCCCACAAGCCACCAGCCAACACACAAGACATAGGAGCAACAAGAGGCTTGGGGAATGGAGAGACTAGCACCCAGGAAAACCATGTGATTGGCAGTAAGCTACTTGTGTGTGGTCAGGAGGCCTCCCTGTGGTGTGGTAGGGGGTGCCCAGGTCCCCAACACCCCACACCTCCAGTCCTACCTTGCAGTCTCTTATGCAGGATCTAACTGAATACTCTTCTGATTGCAAGTATTTCTCCAGCAAGAGGTCAAACTCCTCATATTTTTCCTGAGCGTGTTCATCCAGCCTCTGATACGCCTCGACGCAGCCTTTACACGTCTCCCCTTTCAGAGCTCCAGGTGCAGCTGCTACGAAATCCACCAGCAGGTTGTCCAAACTGCAATCCAAGCTGTCTGGGCTGGCCATCCCCAACAGCAGGTCCCAGATGGTGTAAGTATCACAAAAAGAGAGGGTGAAGTTCCTAAAACAAGCCTTTAAGAAGTTTCTTTTGGAGAATAAGGAAGCGGACAAAAAGGAGGCTGCTGAGGAGGAAGGGGGTGGCCTTAAGGGAACAGAAGAGAAGGAGCCCAAGAGTCGTTGCAATTCGGTGCAAGCTGAGCCCAGGGCCCCAGTGCAATGTGGAGCAGCCGATTTGGTCAAATTGCTTAGGAGGATCTCGCACCTCCCCTCCTGTGGCTGGTCCCCTGGCAGGAGGAGCTGTGTCTGGAAGGCGCACTGGCTTGCGTCTCCCCCAGGCGCCTGCATGGCTAAGCTCCTCTCCTTGGATCTCAGCTTGGCCCCAGCGCACAGCCACAGATGATCAGAGAGAAGGACAGTGAAAAAGAGCAGAGATGCCAGAGACATTCGCCATTTCTGTGCCCTCTCGGAATCGGCGCAGGGTTTGTCGTGTTGTCTGGGTGCACAACAAATTTTCAACACCGCGTCATCTTCTCTTGGATACATCCAAGCCCCCCTGATCATATTTTAGGGGCTGGGTGGGGGCTGGCTCCGGGGGTGGGTTCGCTCGGCTCCTCTTCGCTTGGAAGTCTCCCCCCCAAAAAACAATGTCACCTACCTCCTCCGAAGCATGGTGGGGTGGTGATGGGCATCATTCTCCGGGCTGGCAAGAAGGAAGTGCAGCCTTCCCCTCCTCCCCTGCCACCCCCACCACCTCCACCGCTGCTAGGCGCTACCCCCGCCAGCCACGGCAGCATGGTGAGGCGGCGGCAGGAAAAAGCAGCAGCGACGGCGCGCTCCTCACCATGGCAGGCAGGGCTGCCGGCAGCCAGCCCCCCTGCAGCCCCGCCGCCGCCGAGGCCCCCGCTCCCTCCGTCCGTCCGCCCGTCAGCGCCGCTTGGCCCTCCTCATCCTCCCCCTGCCGCTGGCTCGTGGCGCTGCGCCTCGCCCTCCCCGCGCGCGCAATCACTCGGCTTTCCTCTTGCGCTTCTGGTGGGCACCGCTTTTGCCGCTCGCGCTCATGCTGGCCCGGCGCCTCCTGCTTCCCATGCCCCCCTCAGTCTGTCGCCATCTTCAGCTGTGCAGAGAACACCTTGAGAAATTGGGGGGGGGGGGGGGGGGTGCGCCTGCGCGCTCCAAACAGCCTCGCTCTCTCCATTCACACCGACCGGCGCGCGCTTCATTCATCTCCTGCGAGCGAACGAGCGCTCATTCACCCCCAGCCCTGCCCCTTTCCCCGAGGGCTCAGTCTCCTGGGGGGAGGGGGATCCGAGGGGCGCCCCCTGGCCCGGCACCGTATGGGGAGGACAGCGGCGGCAGCAGCAGCGAGTAAGTTGCGTGGTTTCAGGTGCCATGAAGTGAGAGGCGTCGAGGCTGAGCCCTTTGCCCGGGAGGGGGGAGCAAGTCATGCTGGGGGCGCTAGCAGGTGCCGTGGTGCTGAAAGGACAGCTCCTGACACTGCTCAACAGTGGCTTCCCTGGCTGCAGCCTGGAGATCTGGCTGTAGGATCCACCCCCCCAACTCCTCCGGTTCCTTTGCCCGGCTCTGTGACATTGATCGGCCCGTGTGCTCTCGCAGTAAACACATGTGCGGAGAGGATGAGCGCTGATCCCCGGGTGCCATGATTTAAACGAAATGTACAAGAGCTGACAAGGTACGATAAGATCTGAGCTTCCTTCCATCGCTAGCGCTGGGGCAGAGCGAGAGCGGCAGGACTGCCTCCTGTACAGAGACATCTCCAAAGCAGCGCGGGGAGGGCAGGGAGAGGGGCCTCTGCAGCGACTTCCCTCGGGGTTCCCGCTTCTGGTATGTGACTCCCCCTGGCTCAGAGGGATTGTTTCTAGCCCTTGTGAGATTGATTTCTGGAAAGCCAAGGAGCAGGGGGTAGCTATCATTGGACAAACAAGGACATTCCTCCCGGGCCCATACTGGCTGTGGGCCCAATATCCAAGGTAGCTAAGCCACCCTTTCCCCCTCCTCCCTTTTTTCTCTTTTTTTAATTGCCACCTGAGCTGGCTGGGGGCCCTTCCAGCTGCTGCATGGGCCCCCTCCCTGCCTACAGTTACAACATTGTATCTGACACAATGTTGCAATTGTGGACAGGGAGAGGGGCCCATGCAGCAGTTTGAGTCAGGCCAGGTCACACTCACAAGCCTCGCTGCTCAGCTCACCCCCATGGTGCTGGGTTGCGGAGGAGGAATCCTCCCCACCAGTCCGGACCTGGTCTAGGCAGGGCTGGCTCGAGGGAGACTCAGCCCGAGCAGGAAGGTGCCGGGCAGTGGCTCCACTCAGTAACTGAGTAGAACCGCTGCTGGGAACCTTCCCGCTCTGGCGCTCCCTGCATCAAGCTGGCCCAGCCTGCCTGCCCAGTCCCCAGCCTCCAAGGCTGGTCGGGTGGGCCTGGCCAGCAATGGCACTGCTGCTGCTGACCGCGCTTGGCCCCAGCATGCAGGCAGCAAGTCGCAAGGGACAGAGTGCACTGTGGGACCAGCTCGCCACTGACCCAGAAGGGCCCAGCAGCAAGCCACCAGCAGCATGCCGCAGACTCTGCAGAGAGCAAGTAAGTCCCAAGCACCAGTAGCCCATTGCCCCCAGACTGACCGAGCTGGGAGGCACCCCATGCCGGCCGGAAGCTTCATCACTGGCAGGAAAAAAGAGGGGGGGCCTATGGACATTTCTTGTCCCTGGGCCCATCCCAAGCTAGCAACGCCCCTGCCAAGGAGTGTCCCAGCTTCCTTCCTTGCCTAGTGTCCACTGTCCTGTCTGCTAAAATAACTCCAGGGCAGCTGTTCTGCAAAGAGGAAGAGGCAGCCTCGGGGAATGCAAAACCAGTACCGAACCCAGCATGCCAGGTGGGTGTCCATTTCTACAGGGAGATCACCCACAGAGCCAGCCCTGAAAATGTGCCAGGGAGAATAAACCAGCGTGATGCCACTTTGGTAATGGCTGGTGTCAGAGCCAGAAGAGTGGCTAGCCATAGGTTCCCCTTATTGGGAACTAGTTGCTAGACATAGGATGTTGTGAAGGCCAGTAGAGTAACTGGAGTTTTTTGTTTTTGTTTTAAAAAGGACTATATACGTTTTTAGAGGATAGGTCCATAAATGGCTATTAGTTAAGCTGGGTGGTGGACACAACCTCTGACTATTGAAATCTGGAAGTGAATGGAAGAGAGTGGATCACTCCGTTATGATCTGTTGTGCACTTCTCTGATGTGACAGAAAATGGACATTGCTGGAGACAGGATGCTGGGCTGGATGAACCATTGGTCTGACCCAGTATAGCACTTCTTATGTTCTTCACTGTTGACTGGAAGCAAATGATACTTAGTGATTACTTGGTGCTTGCTGGTACTAAAGCACAGTGAACTTGAGCAGCATGGAGCTCCCCAGATCTGTGCTTATAAGGACTACCCTGGCTTTGTGTCCTAGCACAACATTCAGGCTCTCTTGTCGGAAGAATAACTAACCAAAGTGATGGAGATACGCTTCTACCCCTTGTTGGCCAGTAGCTCACCTCTGCAAAATGGTGTCAGCTTCACCCTATGGTTCAGCATCTGGGAAATTCAAGGGGAGCTATGGTGCAGGGGACAGTCCCTACCTTAACATCAGGCTCTACAGGGGCTCACAGGGGCCAAAATTCAGGAGACAGATGGTCACTTGTGCCCTAAACTCAGGAAGGGACTTGATCCTTCTCTTCCTCCCCTGTTTTTACACCCATGTCTGTTGTGTAGTGAGAGCAGCATGGTCTCTCCCAGGCTGGGAATTGCCCATGTCCCTCACAACTCACCACTTTCTGTGTTTGAACTTCTGTGTCGGGAGTGCATAAGTGATATGCTCAAGAAAAGGAGGGTCCATATCATGGATCTGTGCCATGGATCTGTCCCTCTCCTTTTGTGCATGCCCTCATCTCTGCTCCCTTCCCCTGAGCTCAGTTTCTCAGTGTTTGGTGGTTGAAATCCAGGAACTGGAAAAGGGCCACATTAAAAACTTGCTGAGAGCTGCATTTGACCCCTGGGCCTGAGGTTCCTCATCCCTACGTTATTTTCATGGCTGCTGCTTTATATCCCATAATGCTGCATGGCTGCTCTGCACTGACTCTGTGTGGCAGACTGATAACAGGACTAATCCCTTCACATGTTAAGTCAAATATGTGTGAGGGAATTAGCATGATTATTAAACACTGGTTTCTGAGGTAAACTTTTTGGATTAACCATGCATTGCAGATGCTGCATCCTGCAGTCTAACCTTTTCACGAATAAAGGGAATTTTTATCAATGTTGCCCCCAATAAAACAAATGAGTAATAATGAATAATGAAATGTTTAGCATTTTTTTTATAAGTGTGGCTGAAGTAAACCCTGAACATCTAGTGGTGCAGGCTGACTAGAAGGGGAGTCACCCCATCACCTAGTCATTTTCATCCAGGAAAGGCCGAAGGAAGGTGCTCTTCCTCCTTGCATCTTTAGACCCCTTTCTGGCTCACTGACATCAAACAAACTCTGAATTGCTGCTGAAATTAATCAGGGAATGAAGTTTCAGGGAATATCCCTTGTTTGTCCCCCAAGACCATGTTAACACCTCAAGGGATTTTATGGGTTAGTTAAACAAGAGTCGCTTAGCTTATAAGGAATGAAAAATAAACAGAGCTGTGCTGTGGAAATCCCTGCTGTTAAGAGGACAGAAGCTAGTGGCTGCATCAGAGCTCCCTCTCCAAATCCAAGTCGATTTTTCACTCTCAGACATTAACCTGGTTTGTGGGAATTAGTCCAAGGACTGTATCTATTTCCGGGGCTTTCATCTAGTGCCATGTCCCAAACTGAGCTTGATTAAGCAGCGCCTGTCATTTCATCCACTTCTATTAACAACCCCCTAGTTAGAGAGTCATCTGGGCTGGAAGGGAGTGCTAGCTGACCAAACAAGCCAGCCCACCCCTCATCAGAGCCTGATCAAAACCCTGTAGAGCTAGGATGATGGAGAGCCAGGGAGAACATTGCAAAGGAAAGACTGGACTGGGAACCGTCATCAACTGACTACTTGACAAGGGCTGGCAGTGTGGAAAATCTCTATTCTGTGCCATAAAGATTCCACTTAGAACTGTGTTCCCTGCAGTCACGTGTCTGATGACATGGATTATGGAGTCCTACTAGGAGAGAGCTTTGGAGTGAGACATTATACTCATAGCAGAGTTGAAGAACATAGAAGAAAGCCCCAGATAAAGGGAAGTGGTTTCCTTGGAAGTAAGGAAGAGGCAGTATGACCCAGTGGATAGTGTCCTCAATTAGAACTCAGGAGAGCTGGGTTTTATTCCTGGTTCTGTCACAGACTTTCGGTTGTATGATCTTGGGCAAGTCCTTTCACCTCACTGTTATCTGTCTCCACCTGCAACAGGGAGACTGGGGTTCATTCTGACACCCCATTGTATTTCCAAATATAGCCATGACTTCGTTTCCCTACTTGCAACTTCACAGGCTTCTGATCTTATTACCGAGTATGCGTCTACACATTCTTGGAAGAATGTCCGTTAACCTAAATGCACAAAGCCAGATTCACAAGTGCAAACCTTTACCAATCTATAATTTATAAAAGAAATAAGTTTCAAGTCAAACTACACAAGAAAAATTGTTTCAGAGTTGCAGACGGTTACCACTAAAACCGAAAGGTTAAAAACCACACAATCTATATTTACTCGAAACATCTCCATCTCAATAGCTCACCATTAAGTTCAATTCTTATCAAAGACCATCACCACTCTCTAGGTCAGAGTTGGGTTCCCCTTGTAGATGGCATAATAAAAATAGTTCAGAGTTGGCTATTAATTATTATTATTATTATTATTATTTATTTATTTATTTATCCATTTTTGTATTACTTCAGTTTGTTGCTTGCATGTCTCCCAGTTTCTGTTGACTGACAACAGATCCTGTCAGCACATAGCAAGAATATGGAAGTGTGTTCAGAGCTCTTTGCATGTCAGATCAATCAGCTCCCACTGGCTCATAGACTGAGAGTTTCCAGTTTATGGATTTACCTTAATTAAAGCGCTCTGGCTTGGGACTGCTTCAGTGTCTAATATGTTATAACTTTGACATTATAACTATGGTCTGTAATTTTCTTATATTTTTGTAGTTAGTGTTCACAAGGTTTAAAATGACACCAAGTGTGACTAGTTTCTATACATGAATGTTGGAATTACAGAAATATTGTTTTTTACATAATACATGGCATATTTGCTTGTCATATTACATAAATCAAAGCTTTACAAAGATATTAAATTCAAGTTAAAGTAAACAAGGAAGAATAGTTTAGAGTTAGAGACAGTTGCTCTTAAAAACAAAAGGTTAAAAACCATGCAATTCTATATTAATTTGAATTCATTTGACGCATCACCTCAGGAAGTTTGTTTCAAGTATACGGTGCAGCAAGGTGAAAAGCACAGAGTTGGGAGTAGGCAATGGAGGAGAAGAGCACAGATAAGAACATCTTGCCCGATGAATGGAGGTCACAAGTCGGGGTGTACGGGGAGACAAGAAGGGAGAGGTGCTGAGGAGCTGCAGAGTGAAGACACTTGGAGTCGTAGGAGAAGCTTGAACTGTAAGCAGAAGCAGATGGGGAGCCAGTGTAGTAACTTGAGGAGAGGGGTTACATGGTCATAACAGCGTGCTAGAAATGCGAGTCTTGCAGCTGAATTTTGAATAGAGTGTAGTGGAGATAAGTGGCTTAGTGGGAGACCGGTGAGAAGCAGGTTGCAGTAGCCTAAGTGGGATATGATGAGAGAATGGATTAGGGTTTTAGTAGTTCAGACAGGAAGGGACAGATTTTGGCAATATTATAGAGAAAGAAATAAGTTTTGGCAGTGTTTTGGATATGAGCAGAGAAGGAGAGAGAGGCAAGGTTGTGGGCTGAGGGCAGGGGCGTAGCAAGGTTGAGAAGGGCCCGGGCTCAAGCCTCAGTTATGAGCCCCTCATGTGTGCGTGTGCAAAGCATGTGCGTGCTCCGAAAATCCAAACTGGGTGGAGCTTAAGGGATGGGGCAGGGCTTAAGGGATGGGGTGGGGCTTGCTGACAGCTTCTAAATATACAAAATCCAGTGGCTAGGAGTTATAACTGTGACCATAGTCAAGCATGGCCTCCCAGTGCTTCCCACCTCCCCAGCTGAGCGTCTACCACCACTCCCCAGGAGTGGTTCCACTTCAGGGGCAGCCGGGCAGGCAGTGAGACAGGCACAGAGAGACTGACTGCGTCCACTGCCTTACTGGGGGAGGGGAGTGAGCTTAGCCAGTTTGGCCTCCAGGGCCTGTTGCTTCTTGCTGCCAGTGCTGCCTGTGCCTTGTGCACGCATGCGGTGCGACCAGTCCAGAGGTGCTGCTATCAAACACACCAGGCACCCAAAATGCAGCTAGTTTATTAAGTGCATTATGCCATGAAAAGAGACATTATATATATATATGATTATGGGGGCACAACTGAACTGGTTATATATATATATATATAACCAGTTCAGTTGTGCCCCCATAATCATATATATATATAATGTCTCTTTTCATGGCATAATGCACTTAATAAACTAGCTGCATTTTGGGTGCCTGGTGTGTTTGATAGCAGCACCTCTGGACTGGTCGCACCGCATGCGTGCACAAGGCACAGGCAGCACTGGCAGCAAGAAGCAACAGGCCCTGGAGGCCAAACTGGCTAAGCTCACTCCCCTCCCCCAGTAAGGCAGTGGACGCAGTCAGTCTCTCTGTGCCTGTCTCACTGCCTGCCCGGCTGCCCCTGAAGTGGAACCACTCCTGGGGAGTGGTGGTAGACGCTCAGCTGGGGAGGTGGGAAGCACTGGGAGGCCATGCTTGACTATGGTCACAGTTATAACTCCTAGCCACTGGATTTTGTATATTTAGAAGCTGTCAGCAAGCCCCACCCCATCCCTTAAGCCCTGCCCCATCCCTTAAGCTCCACCCAGTTTGGATTTTCGGAGCACGCACATGCTTTGCACACGCACACATGAGGGGCTCATAACTGAGGCTTGAGCCCGGGCCCTTCTCAACCTTGCTACGCCCCTGCCCTCAGCCCACAACCTTGCCTCTCTCTCCTTCTCTGCTCATATCCAAAACACTGCCAAAACTTATTTCTTTCTCTATAATATTGCCAAAATCTGTCCCTTCCTGTCTGAACTACTAAAACCCTAATCCATTCTCTCATCATATCCCACTTAGGCTACTGCAACCTGCTTCTCACCGGTCTCCCACTAAGCCACTTATCTCCACTACACTCTATTCAAAATTCAGCTGCAAGACTCGCATTTCTAGCACGCTGTTATGACCATGTAACCCCTCTCCTCAAGTTACTACACTGGCTCCCCATCTGCTTCTGCTTACAGTTCAAGCTTCTCCNCTGATCAGCACATGGGCAGGAGCTGTTTGTAAACAAACAGCTTTATCTCCCCGATCTGTGTGCTGTTGCTGCTGCTGCTGCTGCTGCAGCAGGCAGAGGCAGGTGAGGGATAGGGACTGGAGCCAGGGAGGGGAGGCATCAGAAGAACTTAGGCTGCATTCTCACCTTGTGCAGGCGGGAGACATAGTACGGAGGATCTGCCGGGCTCTGTTCCCTGCCGCTGGCTTCTCCACCCTCGCGCCTCCCTCACCTCCCTCACCTCTCCCGCTGCCACCACTACTGATGCAGGTGAGGGGACCGGCCCTGCCTACTCTCCTCTCCCCCCCCCATGGCAGGGCCTGAATGCAAATGTGCCCCCCCACCACGCGCCATGGTAGCTATGCCACTGGCTGAGGGGACTGAGACGATGACAGTGTTCTCTACAGAGATGGAGAGAGGAGGGATGGGAGAAGTGGGTTTAGGACGAAAGATAAGAACTTCTGTCTTGGCCATGTTAAGTTTAAGGTGGCAGTGAGACATCCAGGCAGCGATGTCAGACAGGCAGGCTCAGATTTGGGCCTGGATTCTGGGTAAGAGTTCTGGTACAGAGAGGTAGATCTGAGAATCAGCAGCATAAAGATGGTACTGAAAGCCATCGGAGGAGATCAGAGCACCAAGGGAACAAGTGTAGAGAGAGAAGAGAAGAGGGCCCAGGACTGAGCCCTGGGGCACACCAACTGATAGGGGGATAGCAGTAGCGAAGCCTCCACCAAAGGGTACACTATATGTGTGGTAAGAGAGGTAAGAGGAGAACTAGAATAGGACGGAGTCCCGAAATCCAAAGGACAGAGTGTCAAGGAGCAGATGGTGGTCAACAGTGTCAAAAGCAGCAGATAGGTCAAGGAGGACCCATAAGGAAAAAAACCAAACCAACAAAAACCTTTATAAAAAGAAGTTACGTGACCCAGTCATGGACCAAGGCCACCTAAACCCAGTCTCTTCTTGCATTAGACACAATGCCATCCTCCTCCCATTCAATACCACAGTGGTGAATAGTGTCCAGGGACTGGCCAGCATCTTTTGTTCCGCAGCCTTGAATGATGCTGCAGTGGAGATGTGGTGGTCCTAGGAAATGCAGGTCCACTGCATGTGCTCTCATTGCCATGGGGAAGTGCTATGTCCAAGGGAATTCCTGCAGTAGGATAGCCTCCTGGTCGCACAGAAGAGACACAAAGAACTTTGGCTGCAGGTCCTGCTTTGCAGCTAGTTTTGCAAAGGCCCCCGATTCCTGGCTTCTTGTCTCTGTATGAGAAAACCAGGAAGGGGAATGGGGGGAGAGGGGTTGCTCAGCTGATAGCTTACTATCTGCACCACTTCCCTTTTCCCCATGTGACACCTGCCTCTTTCATGTGTGCTTCTTCCCCCTCTGAAACGCCAGCACCCATCTTGTGCTGCCCTCCCATATGGGACACCCTGTTTCCATATGCACTCTCTGCGACACTCTGCACTGGAGCCCAGGATTGAAGGAGAGAAACAGGGAGACCTCTCTCTGGTGCCGCACACTGACTAGGAAGACTGGGGGCTCCCAATGAAGAAGAGGAGATGAGCGTGTCAGCCTTTAATCTTTCACTTGAGCAGTGATCTGATGGCTAGGGATGGAAGGGAGGGTAACTCCCCAAGCCTTTAGTTCTCCTTCCCTGCTGCAGGAGAGGTTGTTAAGGGAGGGAAGGACTTTCCATCACTAGCAATTTGAAAGCCTTGAACTGGGCTTAAGTGACCTAAAAATAGTCACAGTACATGGCAACAAAGTCAAGGCAAGAACCACCTCCTCCCCCCCATTTGGTTTAGGATTTGAGAGAGGTTACTCTTTGGCATAGGCAGCTGGATCCCAGTACAGGAAGACATGCTCTGCATCTCAGGCATATAAATAGCTTCAGACGAGCTCACAACAATAGCTCTGCCTCTGCCACCATAAAGCTAAACCAAAAGGAAAGACGGCTGATTAATTCTGAAGGCCTGTGTGGCTTTCCCGTCAGCACATTCCACAGCTTAGAGCTGCTGCAGATAGGGAGAGGGTTGGTGACCATCCAGAAGTGATTTTACAGCTGAGATGACCGGATGTCATCCAAGACTGAAGGTGACATAAGGAAAAGTTCACTGCCTAAGTGAAGGCTTAACTGCCCTGAACGGCAGAGCCAGACACCGAAGCCTGCAGAACCGAGAGTGCATGCTCGCTTTGGAAAGGATTCCAGCCCCTACTTAGTCTGAAAGCATGCAGACACTCCCCACTCCTGACCCAGACTCCCCATTTTCCTTTCCCCAAGTGGTTAATTCTCTCTCCCTCTGCTTTCCATTGTAGCATTCAGAAAGGTTGGTGTACTTGGGAGAGGAATGGGCCACATGCTGGGTGGGTAGCAACACAGTTTTTTTGTTTACCTTGCCAAGGATTGCTCACCCCACTGCAATCATCCCTTAAACCTCAGCTTCTGGGTGAGGCCAAGGAGGACAGGAGCGTGGTTGCAACCAGGCAGGACTGCATGCTAACATGCTGTGTTCCCCCTTGTAGAGCTCTAGGGTCTGTGCTGGCTTCTGCATTTATTTATTATTATTATTATTAGCAAGCATTTATATAGCGCCAACAATGTACCTGGCGCATTACAAAGTAATGGAATAGACACAGTCCCTGCCTTAGGGCTTACAATCTGAGAGACCGGGGCAGGGGATATAAGAACGGGAACAAAGGGAGAGACAAGGAGTGTAACATTCATGAAGATGTGAGGTCCCAGGTGCATGTGCTTGACTTGGTTACAGCGAGAACTTGGTTACATTTGTGCAGTCCCTAATGCCGCGTGGGGAATTCTGAAATATAAAGGTGTCTGCCAGTTGGGAGGAGCTGGTGTCTGCGCTTGTCACATGGGGGTGGGGGAGAGGTAGGGGTCAGGACACAAAAAGCCAAAAGGAGGGTCTAGAGCAGGGAGAGAACAGCCCTGAGCACCAGACTGAGGTTAGGCAAGAGGCTGTCACAGGTAAGGGTCAGAGCACAGGAGAGCACAGGCCAGGGAACCAGAAAGAGGGGTAGGAACAAGGTACAGGGAGACCTCTTAGCCATGCCCAAGACAAAACGGGCTCATCATGGAGAGTCAGCTCATCATTGAGGTCTTAAGGGAAGGAAGAGGGGAACATGAAGGCAACACAAGCGAGAACACAACACTAGGGAGCAAGGACTAAAGGCAGGGCCCTGAGGGAACTGCTTTTGCTAATTGTGGAATCCTTCCCACAGAGAAATTCCTCGCAGAATTTCCCTGCTTAGGTGACATTACAGCAGGTAAGTCTCTGATTGGCTTGTATGAAGTGATGTCACCCATCAATAATTGCATGCAAGGCTCTGATTGGCTTGTGTGAAGTGATTAATGGGTGTCATCACCACACGCAAGCTAACCAGAGGTTTATTTGGTGTGATGTCAGCCAATCTGGCATCCCTTTCCTCAGCCTGGCCTGCTCAGGACTCCTGTGGAATTCTGCAGATGAATCAGGTCCCTGACTAAAGAGCAAGGAGCACAATGGCCAGGGGGAATACAGAGCTAGAGAAAGCAAGGACTAAGGACAGGGACCATAAAGAGAAACAAAAACTACAATTAGGGAGGGAGTTGCTCCACCCAACTTCCTGTAGGTACCAGCATGCCCTATATAGACCTTTAAAGCCCTCAACGGCCTAGGCCTCACTTATCTGCAGGACTGCCTCACCCTCCGGATTCTGGATCGGCCTCTGTGGTCAGCTGGGGGCGCCCTCTTTGAGGTTCCCAGGGTTTCCCGGGTGTCGACCATGAGGAGGGCGTTCTCTTTGGCCACTCCGCGGCTGTGGAACTCCCTCCCATTGGAGGTCCGCCTGGCTGTAGACCTCCCCTCTTTCCGTAGACAGTGTAAGACCTGGCTGTTCCGCCGGGTCTTTGCCGAGGGAGATGGGATGGGTGGGTTGGGTTATGGTGGGTTTTTATTGATTTTACTGTTGGGTTATTTTAAATGTTGAGTTGTATGATATTATTTGTTTTTAAATGTTTTTAGCGCCCCCCCCCCCCCCCCCCCAGATGCTGTGTACGAGGGGGTGGCATAAAAAACACAAAATAAAATAAATAAAAATNATGGCCTCCCAGTGCTTCCCACCTCCCCAGCTGAGCGTCTACCACCACTCCCCAGGAGTGGTTCCACTTCAGGGGCAGCCGGGCAGGCAGTGAGATAGGCACCTGTCTCTTATACACATCTAGATGTGTATAAGAGACAGCCCCCGAGATGCTGTGTACGAGGGGGTGGCATAAAAAACACAAAATAAAATAAATAAAAATATACTGGCTCGTACCCAATCAGGACGTTGGGAGAAAGGGCCAGAAGTGTCAGGGTGAAGGGGGGAGTTATACATGAGGGGCACATCAGGTGGGTGTGGTCATGACAAGGGCTGAGAGGAGACACACTCCACCCTAAGAGAGAAAAACAGGCAGGAGACAGACTGGTGGGGCCAGCAGGTGGGCCAACGCTTTAGGAAGCCAGCAGCACTCTGCTGAAACGTGTTCTTTTCCTGCATTCCAGAAAGAGCATTTCCTGCTCTTCCAGACCTGCATTCCCCACGTTTCAGGGCAGAGAGTATTTTTAAACAGGAGCAACTTGCCTTGCATTCCAGCCTGCAAATGCACCTGCCTCTGGGAAGCGGGTAGGGGCTTGCCCTGGAATGTGTGGGATGCAGGGGTTGGAGAGGGGTGAATCCATCCCCCCCCCCCCCATGCTAATCCAGGGAAATCCTTGGCTGCTAGTGTGGAAGCAGCCTGCATACATATAAGAGGCACAGTGCAATGTGCTGGGACTCTGGGATGGAGATTTGAACAGGATGGTTCGTATTCCAATCAGTGGTATGTCCAGCCCCTCAAGCAGGGTCTCCCTTGGGGCACATATGGAGTGTTTTGTTTGGCACCTCTCAGGGACCCAGGATAGAGACAGCTCAGCAACTAGCCATTGCAGTTACTTCATCATCATCAGGACTTGAGAAGCAAGGTAGCCTGCCAAAGGCATCAATGTTTATTTCTTTATTTATTTTAAACATTTTCTACCCCACCCTTTCTGCCACAGGCAGCTCGGGGCGGCTTACAAATATTAAAAAAACATCGATTAAAACAACATTAAAAGGAGGAAAAAATCAAACCTACC
>QEPC01012438.1:1649608-1681835 GCA_003113815.1 Sphenodon punctatus
CCTCAGCCAAAACCCTTGTTCAAGCCATGGTCATCTTTCGCCTTGACTACTGCAACCTCCTCCTTACTGGCCTCCCCTGCTCTCACCTGTCCCCCCTTATCTCCATCCAAAACTCTGCTGCTAGGGTCATCCACTCAGCCCGTTGCTTTGACCATGTACAGCCTCTCCTCTCCTCACTTCACTGGCTCTCCCTTCACAAACGCATCCTTCACAAACTCCTGGTATTCACGTACAAATCCCTTTACAACCTGGCTCCCCCTTACCTCTCCGCCCTAGTCTCCTTACACACTCCTGCACGCACTCCCCGCTCCTCCTCTGCCCCCTCCCTCGCTCTCCCTCATCTCCCCTGCTCCCCTAACCGCCTTCGTCCCTTCTCCCTTGCTACCCCCCATGCCTGGAACTCCCTCCCTGCCCACATCCGTCTTGCCCCCTCTATCCACACCTTCAAATCCCTCCTCAAAACCCACCTCTTCCTTGCCGCCTTTCCCGATGCCTGTTAGAACTTCCCTTTCAATATTTACTGTCTGCCCTCCCCGCAGACTCCTGCCTAACCGCAGCCAAGCCAAGTACATGCACCTGGGACTTCGCATCCGCTTGAATGTTATTTATCCCTTGTCTCTCCCTATGTCCCCTCTCCTTGTCGCCCCCTCCGTGTCTATTAGATTGTAAGCTGTAGGCAGCTTCTATCTTATTGTTCTGTAAAGCACCAGGTGCACAGCTGGTGCTATACAAATGCTAATGCTAATGCTAATAATAATAATAATAATCATCATCATCATAATAGATTAATATTTCATGGGGCAGGGGCCAATGGGACTAACAGAATTATGGATGGGGGCGGGAGGTAGGGGATGAGAAAGTCACTTCACCCCTTCCTGATGTGACATAAGAACGTAAGAAGTGCCATACTGGATCAGACCAATGGTCCATTGAGTCCAGTCCAGCACCTATCTCCAATAGTGGCCAATCTCAGGGCTTTTTTAGACAAGTGGGATTTTAAACACGCGTCTCTTGGACATCTCCGCGGGGGGGCTTTAGACACTCCTCCGTGAACCAACAAGCGCCATTAGAAACAGCAGCGCCGGGTGACTCCCGGGTGTTTTGAGATGCGGTGTAGTAATACCTCGATAATCGAGGTCTGTGGTACGCTCCGTCTCAAAACATCTGGGAGTTGCCCAGTGCCGCAGTTTGTAATGGCGCTCGAGCGACTTCCAGTTCACGGAGGAGCGTCTAAAGCCCGCCCCCCTCCCCCCCGGAGGTGTTCAAGAGCCGCGGGTTTAAATTGCGGTTTAAATCCTGCTTGTCTAAAAGGCCCTCAGTTGCTTGAAGAAGTACTCTACAGGTCACAATGGGGCAATCCATTCTCTGCTGTTCACTCCCAGCTCCTGACAGTAAGAGGTTACATACATTCCCTAAAGCTACCTGGCTAATAGCTGCTAATGGACCTATCCTTCAGTAATGTGTCTTACACTTTCTTAAACCCAGCTATACTACTGGCCTTGACCACATTTTCTGGCAACAAATTCCACAACCTAATTATGTGTTGAGTGAAAAAATACTTTCTTTTATTTGTTTTAAATCTGCTACCTGTTAGTTTCATGGAGTGTCCCCTAATCCTAGGCTGTTTTTAGACGTGCGCGGCGGCACCCATGCTTGTTTTCCAAAAGACCTGGAAGTCCGCTTTACACGTGACGCCGCCGCCGAATATGCGCATGCACGGGCGATGCACATCCATTTCCGGCCGCGAACTGACCGGGTCGGCGATCGAGGCCGGTCATACGTGGCCGGAAATGGATGCGCATCGTCCACGCATGCGCGTATTTGGCGGTGGCGTCACGTCTAAAGCGGACTTCCGGGTCTTTTGGAAAACAGGCATGGGTGCCGCCGCGCATGTCTAAAAACGGCCGTAGTACTATCTGAGAGGGTAAATAACCATCCCCTATGAAGTTGTTCCACATCACGCATGATTTTATAAACTTCTATCATATCACCTCTCTGTCGTCTCTTCTCCGAGCTGAAGATCCCCCACCGATTCAGCCTCTCTTCATAGGGGAGCCATTCTATACCCCTCATCATTTTTGTTGCCCTTCTCTGTACCTTTTCTATTTTAACTGTATCTTTTTTGACCACGTGCCCCTTTCTGAACATCATGATATCGTGATTCTCAGAAAACAGGTGTTTTGGCACGGCAGAAAGGGTAGGGTGAAGGGGGTTTCCATCCCTTTCTGACATAGCCACACCCCTTTTCCAAGTGCCATGACATCATGGTGCTCAGAATGGATCTATTTATTTATTTGACTTGTATCCCGCTCCCTCCAGCCCTAGAACAGCTTGTAGGGCTGGAGGGAGGGGTGGGGCCAGGCAGTGTGTGTGACTGCACCCTTTTGTACTTCCCCCTCCTGGTGCCCATGGTTGGGGCTGGCCCTGCTACCACCACTGAGGGCAAAAGACTCTCCCTGCCAAACAGCAGAGATGGATGGCAGTAGCAGCAGCACCACCCTCTTTTCTCATCCCCAGCAGCCTCAACCTTGTCAGGGGAGAGGCTGGGGCTGAGGTTGGCACATTCTACCATGGGAGGGGGTCTTGCAAAGCAGCATCAGTGGCAATGTCTGAAAGAGGTGCCAGGGGTAAGCACAAATTAAGCCCTGATTCACTGTCCCGTCCCCGCCCCCGCAGAGGAAGCTGACACAGAACAGAGGTAATGATGGCTTCTCCTGTGTCTGTATGGATGCTGTATGAAAGAATTTCACACATTGGGTATCTTTAGACATAATGTCAACAGGTGTCTGAATGTGTGTTTTAACCTTGATACGAACACTGGTTTGACCCTGTGTTCACCATGTGTCACTGTTTAGACACACAGCCCATCTTGGGGCAAATCGATGTTTTGCTCTCCACCCAATCTCAGCACACAAGTGCTGACACCTTGTTCCCTGTGTTGTACCTGCTAATACACCACACAATATCATTAGACACAACGTTGGCCACGTGTTCAGCCAGAACACGCAAATTGTCCTTGTAATGCAATGGTGTTCACATCGCGTGTTCAATGGGTGGCCAAACTGGTGTTGGGATTGTTATGGTGCTTACACACAATGGCCAAACACGTGTTTAGGGATTTTGACACCCAGTCATTATGTCTAAAGACATCCATAATGTCAACGGGCATCTGAATGTGTGTTTTGACCTTGTTATGAACACCAGTTTAGCCCTGTGTTCACCATGTGGCACTGCTTAGACACACAGCCCATCTTGGGGCAATTCGGTGTTTTGCTCACCACCCAATCTCAGCACACAACTGCTGCTGCTTTGTTCCCTGTATTGTACCTGCTAACACACCACGCAAATATCATTCATTAGACACAACGTTGGCCACATGTTCAGCTGAAACACACAAATTGTCCTTGTGATGCATTGGTGTTCACATCACGTATTCAATGGGTGGCCAAATTGGTGTTGGTATTGTTATGGTGCTTACACACAACAGCCAAGCATGTGCTTAGGGGTTTTGATACCTGATTTTTGTTATGTCTAAAGACACCCATCACCTCCTTCCCTTTGCGGGGAAAACCATTACAGGCTCCGCTCTGGGTCGGCTTCCGCTGTCTGAGGATGGCATGTCAACACACCTTCGATCTCCAGGAAAGAGCACAGCAAAAGGCTGCAGAGACGGAAAACAAAATGGCTGCTCTTTCTGTGCACTTCACTTGTGAAGGTGTAAGATGCAGAGCTTGGACAATGAAGGTGCCACAGTTTAGCACAGGGATGAGGAACCTTTTCTCTCCCATGGGCCACTTTGAAACCTACTACAAGCTGTGTGGGCCACTTAGAAGTTAAGTGTAAACTAGAGGTGTTTGCTGAGTGTTAAGGGTTATCCCATGTTTGTGAACTTTATTGTCTTGTTTACCCCAACTCCTCCAAGCAGCTTTTCCATGAGGAAGTGTTTTCTCATCACTGTGATCTGAGGCTCATGGCCTAAGCTAATTAGTTTTGTTCTCTGGCTTGTACCCATCATGCTTTTCATCATAAAACGACATACTCTTAATCAGTCTAGAACAAATACATATTTTCACTACTATATTTTATTTGATCTAATATTAGTACACACACATGTACCTTTACTAAACATAGGGCTACAAAGGTGGGTTACAATCAATATGTCAGATAAAATTATTTTCCTAACAAGGGGATGTGCTGAGGATGGGGGATGGAAAGGGGAGGGTTCAGATCATGGTTCTGTCTCATGCTGTCATCCCCTCTCCTTGAGTGCATGCCCTCATCTCCACTCCCTTCCTCTGAGCTCATTCTTTCAGTGCCTGGGTGTTGAGACTGTGGGCACTTCAAACGAGAGGGTCGCCGTTGCGCAACCCGCTCGCGCAATATTTCAGAATCCCGCATGGCGGGATTAGATGAGACATAAGTCCGGGATCATGCGTATAGAAGGCGGTCGCGCATTGTTTGCAGACCACAAATTAAATACCTCACAATCGAAGTATTTAATTCACGGTCTGCAAACAATGCGCGACCGACCCCCTTCTATGCACATGATCCCGGACTTATGTCTCATCTAATCCCGCCATGCAGGATTCTGAAATATCGTGCGACGTCGAACCGCTTGTTTAAAAGTGCCCTTAGTCCATGGACCAAATCTAGGAATTGGAAAGGGTTCAGGGCTAAATAAAAAAACAACTATGTGCTGGATTTGGCCCATCAGCTGTAGGTTCCCCATCCCTGATTTAACAGTCAAACAACGCACAGCTGGAAAACACACTTCCTCATGCACAGAGCATCAGAGAAGACTTCAAAGCCAAAGGTCTATTCTGGGCCCAGACTACCAAAACTCCCAGGGTTTGGATTGGGCCCCATCTCTAGCATCACATTCCCTCTCCTTTTGCCCTCCAACCTTGCCACACCCCCCCTCTCTGATGTCACCCCGTAAACATATCGCTTTTGTTCTCCCTGTGCAAATACCGGCCGGACGACCTTGTTTGAAGAATGGGGCTGTTACCAGGGTATGGGGCTATGTTCTCCTGGGAGTTTCTTTTTATCAGAAGAACGCTAACCGTTCCTCCCACTCTCAGCCCTTTCATTAAAAAAAATGCCGGTTTACACACGTCCCCTAATGAGACAATTGATTCGTTTGCTCAGCCTTCCCTAGATTTCTTTCCTTTTACTGCTGCTGTTGTTATTCAGGAAGCGATCTGTTTTATTAACATTTCTATTATTCCAAGGAGGGAAACGCAGGCTGGCTAACAATGCCATGGCTGTTCAGCGCGGAAGCCTGGGCTCCCGGCCAGCCTTTGGCTTAAGGCTTGAAATTAGGTTCACAAGTGGAACACTTGTAACTACTGAGAGTTGGGGATCATGGCCTCTTCCTTGGCACCAGGCACTAATCACTGCCGTTTGTGCATGTGTAGGAAAGGGGGGTTAATCAAGCCAATCGGGAAGGCACTGTCAGTGCAATGACAGCCTTTTCTGCCTGGATATTGCATCCATCTGACAAGGGAAGGCCTGGCTTCTTCTCCTGCAGGGCTGCAGATTATGTGCTTTTAATGGGACCTAGATTCGCTGCTGATGGGTGCTGCAGAGATGCGTGTGATTAAATAAGACAGGGCAGGGTAGGGGCTAAAGAAAGGATATGAGGAGAGGCGTTCAGGGGCTCCAAAGGCTGGTGATGAAGCATAGGGGAGGGGAGGGCACCTTTTCAGATTCAGTAAAGGTCAGCAATGGGCCGGTGTCTCTATCCTGAGATGGCTATTCAGGGTCAGAGAGTTGGGGTTGATCTCAGTTTAATATGGTCACATTGTAAAGCTGCCACAAGAAGTGGCCCCGTCTCTTCCCCATAGAGATAGAGAGTCGCTCTGGGTCAAGGCTGAAGCACAAGAAAGAGGGACACTGGGAATTTGCAGAACTCCTGTGTGCACTCTTCCTCTTGTGTCTCCCAGCTTCTGGCCCCATTGTGTTTCTAGAGCTGATGAGCAGCAAGAACCTTGTGCGAGGTTTCCTGAAGCTTCAGCCCTTTCTCCTTCCCAGTGCCCACACAAACTGAGGAGAGGGTCTAAGGCAGGCTCTCCTGCCCCTGATATGCGGACAACAAGCAGCTCTGCATCCCTTTCAACAGATGCACCATCACCCAGATGTCACCACGTAGACAGAGATTAGCACCTGGGTGCCAGGTTTGGGAACTGCCAGCTGTAATACTTCTGTTGAGGAGAAAAGAAAAGCTAAGCAAGCAACTGAACCAAGGATGGGTGGTAGGTAAGCAGGAGTAGCGGGGTGCAGTCCTTGTGTTTAAAACCTAGCCGCCATGGAGAGTGAGGCTGGATATAGAATGACTAGCTCGCAGGCCCAGAGTGGGGGGTGCTATTACCAGAGAGGGGTTGCTGGGGTTGTCATTCTTTATTCTTGCAGGGATGCCCAAATCAGGATCTGCTCCATTTTGAAATGATCACTGAGTTTCCCCCACTCTTCTTTTCCGGGTCTAGGTTAGATTTAAGTTATGTACAAAACTGCATCCAAATAGTGCCGACTGTGTGACCAGTGACACGCAGAGCCTCAAGTGTTTGGGGGGGGGGGGGGGGGACGACAATGGGGCCTCTATTGCATGGGATCCAGTGAATAAACCTGAAATGACAACACGAGCATGAGAAGCACTGTCATAAAATATCCATCAGATAACATCCTCATGCATAGAGTCCTGGCCTGCAAGGGCCCACTGTAAATCGGGAAATCGTTTTCCTCTTTCCAACAGGCAAGACGGTGTTCATCTGTCAAATGTGCCTGTGTTACCACTATTTCTCACCGGGCCCCAACTTCCCTGGATCTGGCAATGGTTACATAGCATGTGGCATTTTGTGGTTGACATTTCTTCCCTGTTATTTCACATGGGCCTGTCACCCTATCTTCCCTCTATTAAATCTCCCTCTCTAAAGATTCCCCAATTTCTCCCTCTGCATTTGGTGTAGGGCTCATAAATACAGCTGTCATATTACAAGCTTTGTTCTCTGGGATGAAATCATCATGCCAGGATGCCAGGATGTTTGCTTCGCAGCACCGCAAGCATCTGCTGTAATGTTGCCTGCTCCAGATCATGGGACAGAGTCACTCACAAGAGCTGAGAAAAGCAGAAACCCTACCTGGAAATACCCTTTGTGTTGCTGTGCTCTGATTTGTACCTGTGTGACAGGCCCTGGCTGTGGTGCTATGCAGGGACCATTTCTGCTGCTCTGGGCCAGGCTGGGTGGCTTCAAGAATTGCAGGAGGGATTCTTTGTGGTGGAGTGCCACGAACCTAGGACGGGTAGGAAGCCAGAGCTGAATCAAGAGCCAGGAGGAGAGAGACAAGTCTGAAAGTCATGCAGAGAGAGGCTGGAGCAAGGAAGGAATTGAGGTCCAACCAACTATCTCGCCAGGTAGACAGCACTGATTCTGGATACTTCCTACTTCCTGCCAGGGCTTTATATAGTTGAGGCTAGTCAACTGGCAGAGCAGGCTGGCCAACCAATCAGAAGCTGGGGCTAGTGGCCACTAGGAAGCTGGCAGTTGCATGGTATTAACACTGTGGATACTAGCGCCCACGTTATTGTGCAAATGAGGGTGTTTATAAATGAGATGATAGCTCACACCAGGAGGGTGTTCACAGACCATGTCTACTGCCCATTTATTAGGTGGCTGCGCGAGGTGTGTTCCCTTGCACCATGGAAGCCTTCATCACGACGGAGTCTTGGGGCATCATGGGCCCATTGTGTGGACCAATCTGAGCCAATGTTTGCCCATATGTCTGCCCCCGTCTATTAGGGAATAGACGTGCATGTGCAGCTTCCATCTGGGCAAAGCATCTAGAATGGTCCCAGCAATCGGAGCAGTGAGCACGCTTGCCACTCTTGCTCTCCCTGAGGCTTTTACTGTTTCATTTCACTTTGGAGCACTCAAAGAAGGGGTGGGTGGGACATAAAATAGCAAGCAAACAGCAGCGGAAGCTTCCTGGACCCAGAATTCCCCATGGTCATCATGAAAACGAGTTGGGTGGGCGGAGCGTGGTGCCTGCCCTGCCCGTGTATTGGGTTTGCCATGCAAAGCCCCGAGTGGGGCTGTCGGATTGAACAAAGGACTCCTGCAGGCTATTGTCCGTTTATAAACACCCTAACTAGCCCTCCATGCAACTAGGAAGTAGTGGAAACGATGTGCTTGTTCAGGTCTAAAACTTTGTAGATGCTTCCATACCTTGTTTCATCCTACTTGCCCATTAGTTTCTCCACCCCACCCCACCCCACGTCCCTGTGGGAGCTGGTCTCTTTCAAAACCAGGTTCAAACATGCTGGCAGCTAGCCACACATTTCCCCTCCCCTCCCCCCACTATCTGACTGCAAACAGATGCTGGCCCCTGCAGCTCTGAACAGATCTGGGACCCTGCCCTGCCGTGCTCTGCTCTTCTTTTCTCCTAGTGTAGTAAATTGCTACAGAGAAGGGGAGAGAGGACATGCTGTTGTAGGGCTCTGCCTTCACTGTGCACCTCAGGAGCAGAACTTCTGGTTATGGAAACACTCAGATCCATTTGGGTTGGGCACCCCGATTCCGTACACCATTTTGGAAAAGCATGGAAAGCAAAGCATGTGCCTCACACGACTGGCCCAGCAAATAGCATTTGGCACCAGTCTGGAGAGTTAGCACTGGCAAATCTAAACATTTGAAAGCAATTGTAGGGTTTGAACTCAGAATGATGATTTATTGCACTGAATCTGCACTGTGGGAGCACTAAGCAGATTAAAGGCCTTGACTGTAATGCAGGGAAACTCTTAATTTATATGATTGAAATAGGCTGGCTAAGAGCCCGAGTCTGACTGGCTAGTTAGGCTTCTGAACCACAAGAGTATCCTGAGCGTAACAGATCAGTGCAACAGCCACCCCAGCAACTTGTTGGGCTTCAAATCTGGGGAAGTATTTAGTGCTCAGCCATAGGACAACTGCAGTGCTGCCTGCAGCCAGGTGGTTTGTGTGCGTATTGGGCTCCACCAATGCGCTTCATCACTGACCTTCTGTGCCCTCTCTTACCCAAACTGCTTTGCAGCGTGCTGTACCTCCCAGCAGCCCTAACTACCTTAGGTGGGACCGCCCTGCTTTAGCAGGCAAATCCAGGATCCTGTAAGGCAGGCAGTGCCCCCTTTTGGAGGCAGTGGCTGCCAGGGTGTTGAAGCACCCTACCATCTGGCCGCCACCTCCAGAACTCCTATGTGCGCATGTTGGCCCCATTGCTGGCGCTGGCCCTGCTCCCCCTACCCCATCCACCAGATCCTGCACACATCTGGGCTTCTGGATCTGGCCCTGATCCCCTTGGAGCTGCACCCCGTGTCAGTTAGGTGTCTGTGTGTTAATGAAAGTGTGTGTGTGCATGCGCGTGTACACATGCAGACATAACATACACCTCTCTGGGAGTTTTTAATCCAGTTTTGGGCCCCACACTTCAAGAAGGATACAGACAAATTGGAGATGGTTCAAAGAAACTAAGATGATAAGGGGACTGGAGGGCAAGTCCTATAGGAAAGGCTGAAAGAGCTGGGTATGTTCACCAAGAGGGGACACGACAGCAGTTTCCAAATATCTCCTTGGAAGATATTCTGAAAGAAGATGGTGACCATTTGTTCTCCACTGTCACAGAGGACACAACAAGAGGGAATGGGCTTAAATTGCAACAATGTAGATTTTTGTTAAATATTAGGAAAAAATCCTAACTGTAAGAACAGTTGGACAATGGAATAAGCTGCTCAGGGAGATTGTGGAATCTCCTTGCTTGGAGGTTTTTCAAAACCCAGCTGAACAAGCGTCTGCCCATGATGCTGTAGACAGGGATATCCTGCCGTGGGGAAGGGGGTTGGACTAGATGGCCTTTGAGGTTCGTTCTCCCCCCAAAATCTATTATTCTCTGTTGGCTGAGGGATAGGATGTATTGCCCAAAGGATAGGGCTTATTGGCCAAGAGGTGAAGGTTATGCCTGCCAGGGTCCACGGGCTAGTGCACAGAGAGTTGTGGCAAGCTCAGGGCCCAAGTTCCAATATGGTGCAGGACCAGAAGGACCAGGTTCTCAGGGGGGAGGTCAGAACGGCCATGTTCAGGGAGTGCAGAGCCGGTCTAAGGTGCATGGAGACTTGAGGAGGAGACACAGAAGGTAGAAACAAGAAGGCAAACCAGGAAGTGATTTATGCTCCACCCAGCTTCCTGTAACTACTAGCTGACCTTACCATACAGGGCAGCTGTCAGCCAAGAAACTGGGGGCATGCCGTGAAGCTGAGGAGGGGCTGGAGGTGGTCTTATAGCCAGTGCTGGCCCTGGCTAGCAGGAACCGGTGGTGCTGCAGAACCAGCTGTTACACCCAGCACCCCAAAGATGCTGGTTCAAGCCTAGGGGCGAATTCACACGTGCAGCAATTATCTGGATTTTTAAAAACTGGTTCTCAATAGTTCGCTGTTAACAAGTCCTGTTGCATTCACATGCATGCCATACCGATTTTAAGTACAGCGAAATAATGCATTCAGACCTTCTTGTAGTGCGTGCTTACCCGGCTGCTCAGTACGGTTCAGTTACAGGAAGTGGCCTGTGGGGAGCCAGAAGGTTGCTACTTTGTAGCAAAGTACAACTTTGCTACAACCTTTGCTACAACTTTGCAACAACCTTTGCTGCAACTTTGCAAACTTTGCAACAACCTTTGCTACAACCTTTGTAGCAAAGGTTGCTACTTTGTAGAATCAGGGAGTAAAGAGGGAGAGCCTGAGGCTGCTGGAAAGAAGCCCCTCGCATAGTGAGGCGCGCTGCTTCTCTCCCTGGTTTCTTTCCGGTATCCCGCTGCTGCTACTGCTGCAGCACTACGGTAGAGGCAGAGGCAGATGATTGAAAGTCCCTTGGAGGGAAGAACTTTTTTGGGGAGAAGCATGGAGGGGAAACATGGAGGGGAAGAACTTTTTTGGGGAGAAGCTGGCTGCAGCCTGCACCCAGCGAGGCAACTACAGGGCTCCAGCTGGTCTCACTGCTTCCGGTAGGGGCAGGAGTAAAACAGCGCACTTGGAAGCACGGTTGCATTCACATCAGAAAAGATTACACACTAGTTAAAACCAGTACGATGTTGCTTTCACACTGCTGTTAAGTGCGGATTTATTGAAAACGGACAGCAAAAAGGTAGGTTTGAGTAGCTTTTCAACACGCATTGCTTTAGTGCGATATTGACTCCATTTAATCGAATTTAAGTGTTCAGACAGGCATGAAACATTCGTTTTTTAAAAAAAATCGCACAAATCAGAACGTCTGAATCCCCCCTAGGTCTTCGCAGTGCCCCTCTGTGGCTGCTCAAGATGTTGAGGTATGGGGCACTCCCTCCAGAGCTCCTGCTACCACGTCCCTGAAGAGCTTTTAAGCAGAGACCTAGCAACTCTGCTGTACAGGGCCAAGCTGTGAGACAGTGAGTGAAAACAGACACGCATCTAATTCTGCTTTCTTATGCATCTTGCAGGGTTGCATAGGGCATCAATACAGCCCTGCAACATGCATAAGAAATGTTACATGGTTTTAAAGCAGAGTTACGTGCATGTCTGTTTTCACGCAGTGCAGTTCTCTGACTTTCCCTCCCCCCACTATTGAGCAACCTCATTTAGCCATAATGGGGTGTCTCTTCTGGGGACATGCTCTAGGAAAGGGCTGTTTAGAAAGTGGCTCAGTTCTTAAACATTTCAGATCTGTTCTGTGTGGCTATTCAGAGTCAGGGGTCCTGACTGAGTAGCTGCACAGAGTTGCTTTTTACTCTTACTACCACTGCAGAAGCAGCACATCCTTTTCACACAATCAGGCTAATCCTGAGGTTGTAACCCCTTGGATAATTACTCTGGAGTAGCTACCTCACATTGCATGTGTCCATATAAACATCAGTCTCACACAAGACAGGGATAAAGTATTACGTACCCTTTCTACTACCTATCCCTTGATCCCACGGCACTGCTGCTCTGATACAGGGGGTAAGTGCATCTGAAAATTTGTGCCAGGTTGAGCCAACTGGGTCTCCCTTAATTTGCTTTCATTTGCACAGTCAATCCACCTCTCTGCTTCTTCAGAGGTTCAATAGCGACTCATCTTTTACCCCTCTGATTGCATGAACAAAAGCAGGGATAAAGTGATAAAGGGCTCAAAGAGGAGAGGAAAGAGCGAGACATTTCCCAGGAGGCTTTACATCCTGCTAAAAATAGCCCCGAGTTCAGCCATAGTGGCTGTGGCTGGAATTACCTTGGCAAAGGCGGCTGCAGTGGGGAGCGGCTGGTGCCTAGTAGGTGCCCACTTGACCCCCTTGCTTACAGGAGCCTAGTGTGAGCTCTGAAAATCTGCCACCAGACTCTCTCTGTGACGGTGTGCGCGAACATATGTGTATGTTCCATCCCTGGCTACCACCTTTCCCTTTGTGCTCAGAAACCCAGCTGTGCAGCTGACCATGATCTCCCTTGGAGGGCTTATTATCTTGCTGCAGACACCCTTGGCAAATGGAAATCTCTGTCATCGAGGCTGCTGATCAGCTATCTGGATCGAGCAGAGGAAGGTACTCCCCCTCATCTGGCCCAGGGCAACAAAGGAGGAAGCAGATCGTAGCTGAATGCTGAGGACAGAAGTGTGTACATAGGCATGTTCCTATTTCCTATTGCTTCATAAAGGGTCCCCCAATTCCCCTATACAGTCTAGGGACTTTAACATGTGGGAGTCTGACCTTTAGTTTCAAGCCTTGAATAAATCCTCCCAACGTGCTCTCATCCATACACAAGCAACAGTGCCCAGTGTGGATGCTGGCAAGGGGGGCCTTTGACCTCACTCAGGCTAATGGTACTAAAGGAGAGACCTGCTTGCCTCAACTGAGACTGGTCACCATGGTGTGAAGCTCCTGGCTCAGAAACTCACTGAATTCCAGCAGCCAGTAAGAGGCATAATCCACTGGGCATCCTGCCTGGGAGCCAGCAATATCTACTCCCACTGGTACAGGGCCAAGGTCTGCACAAACGTTGTCTGTTGGGCGAGTGCATCTGGAGCGTGGCTGGGTGACAAGCCGGAAGACAAAGCCCCACTGCTGACAGGACTCTGGCAGGGGAAGAGCCAGCAGGGCCAAGGAGAAACCACAGGAGAGAAGTGTTTAGTGCTGGGCACAGGTGGGGGTGTCCCCAGACTTCAAGTGACTCCTTGATGTTGGAGGTGATGCTAAAGCAAAGCATTGCTTGGCCAGAGGGCACTGAACTCTAAGCCCATTTTTAGATGTGCAACAGTGCAGGTGGATTTAAATCATCCGCTTTTAGAAAAGTTGCACGGGCGGCATTGAGACGTGCCACCACCGTTGCAAACCGTGGCTCGCACATTCTTTTGGAACTGCATTGGTCAAACTTCAATATTGAGGTTTTACCAATGCAGTTTCAAAAGAATGAGCGAGCTGCGGTTTGCAACGGCGGCAGTGCACCTGGGCCACATGTTAACACAGTGTACAAACCAAATAAGACTGGAGGCAGGGGGGTGCGTGAGTCTGCATGGCCCCATTTCTCATTGACTCTTACAAGGCATCCCTCACCTCCACCTTCTCCTGCATAGTCTCTAGATTCTACAGTGGGGGCAGGGGGAAAACCTTTTCTCCCCCACGGGCCACTTTGAAAACTAACACAAGCTTTGCATAGGAGCCAGGGTGTGGGTGCTTAAGGGTTGTGCTCAGGGGCGTAGCTGTTGGAGGGACGTTTGTCCTGGGGCCCAAGCGGGGGGACCACAAAACCTGTCCTGTTGTGGCACGGCCAGGCAGAGACTGAGCTGCAGCGCGTGGCATGCGTGGGACCAACCCTGCGGGCAGCACAGGGCGGAGCAAGCACTGGTAGCGACACGAAGCTGTAAGTGCAGCTGGCGTCTCCAGGGCTCGGGCTGCTATAGCTTGGAAGGGTTTCGTTTGCTTCAAGTCTCAGGAGCCCACACAGGAGCTGCTTAAGTTAACTCAGTAGCCATCTTGATTCAACTGCCAGAAGGTTCTAGGCCCTCCCCTTCAGGAACTGCATAGCTTCAGGGGGGGTTATGCCGCGCAACAAAATCGGCTCTCAAGTGACCACACAGGTGCAGTAAGCAGAGGGGAGAAGAGGTGCCACGGTGTCAGGGGTGTCTCAGGAGTAAGGCTGCTTTCCCACGACGCTGCTTGTGCAGCCTTTGGCACTGCGGGAGCATGTGTTATTCAAATGTAGCGCAGCTCCCGTCTTGTGGGAAAGGAGGAAGTGTGGGTCTTCCGCTGGCAAGCTCGCGCATTGGACAGGGTAGGATCATTTCACTATCCTGTCCAATGTGCGAGCTTGCAGGCGGGAGAGCCGCACTTCCTCCTTCCCCACAAGATGGGAGCTGCGCTACATTTGAATAGCACATGCTCCCGCTGCGCCAAAGACTGCTAAGGTTTGTGGTAAAGCAGCCCAAGTTAAAGATTTTTCTGCAATAAGGACACTGGGGGGGAGAAAGGAATGGAGGAGGTGGGACAGGGGAGAGGATGGTGACAGGGTAGGACCCAAGTCCATTTCTTGCCTCTGGGCCCATTCCAACCCAGCTATGCCCCTGGTTGTGCTGGGGTGAGGGTGGGAGAAAGGGAAGGATCCAGATTGTGGCTTTATTCTCTATCTCTGATTGCACACCCTCACTTCTGCTCCCTTCTTGAAGAGCTTTCTCTCTTTTAATGCTTGAGAGTAGAGAATGGACCTACGGACCAGATCCAAGAACTGGAAAGGGAACAAATAAAAAACCCAGCCGTGGGCTGGAGCCGGTATATGGGCCACAGGGTCCCCATCCTCTGTTCTATAGGGCTGCTGTGGTTGAAGGGGGTGGGCAATGGGGCTGCCTGGGCTGTGATGGGGGATACAAGATGCTCTCATTTCAACCCTCAGTGCAAATGTCAAGGGATGCCCATAGGGAGCTTGGGGACACCCATTAATACCCTGCCTGTTAGACACAATAGAACCGTGTCCTGTTGTAAGTGTACCCCAGCATGACTAAAGGTGTGATGTACACACCGCACGGGGGTGGGAATGGAAGTGGACATGGGCAATGAGGGAGCGTGTGGGATTGTTGTGTGAGGAGAGGCCTCGGAGAGTTTTACTTGCAAGTCTCCACAGCAGAGCAAGGCCGCGCCCAGATCTCATCCGAGGCAGAGCTGCACTGCGTTGGGCTTTGGCACTGGGTGTGGCAGTATTCTCTGCTGTCTTGCCCCCATCCTTGTTCTCTGACTGGCTCCTTGTTATCTCACCATTTCCCTTTATTGTATTATTGATGAGGAAGGCTTTCATTTCAATTTCTGTTTTATATTTGCATGAGAAAGGCTGGTCCCCCCTTCACCCCGCCTCTCTCTACCATGCAGATAACTTCATCTCTTTGATGGGAGTTGCTATGCCTGATGCCTGCCAGTGCACTTCAAGGATTTCCTCTCACAAGGCGTCTAATCATTGTTGATTAAGGAGAAGGATTCCCCCTCCCCAGTCTGGTGCCGCTTTGATCCCAGGTTTCACCAGGGATGTGATGGGCATAGCTTTCCTCTGCTCACTTAGAGTTACTGGGAGCCCCAGAGGGATGCCGGGGCCATCCTGGATTCTCATGCAGGCTCCTGGGATTCCCTCTCTGGGTCTGGAAATGGGGACATCACTTCAGGAGGTGGGGGGTGGGGGCAGAGTCGTAGCTAGGTTGGAATGGACCCCCCCGCACCTTCCTCCCAGCAGCAAGGGATGCTACTGCCCAAGGTAGCATGTCCCTCCTGCCTCCCCTCAGACTTGTGGGCCTGACTGCATCACCTGTCCCTAACACAGCTATATGCTTGGTGAAGAGGAGGTTTGTTTCCAGGAGTGGCCATGAGGCTGCTGAGAGCTGCTCTGTGCTCAGTAGGATGAAGGAGTAAGAAGCTGCCCTCTGTGATGGAGCAGCTGCTGCACTCACACACTGAAGGAATGGGTGAATCTCCACAGCCCCCTGCCTCAGCCGAGCCCCTCGCTCTGTGACGGATCACATGACACAAGCAGAAACTGAGAGCTTGACCCAGCAGGGAACACACTGGGGAGAGAGCAATGTACATGGTCTGTTCTTGCCCTTCTTCTTGGAGCGGCGGCAGCACAGGAACAGAAGTAGAATCTAGGGCAGCAACAAAGGTTGGGGTGAGGGGTAAACTCAGGAGGTGGGAGAGGGGAGCTGGCAAACCCAGGTCTGCAGAGATGGTTGCTCCTCCCTCTCCCCAGAACTTATCCAATGGTACCCCTGGCCAGGGCTGGCCCTAGGGTTTGTGGGGCCATGTGCGAAGTCTTGGTGTGGGGCCTAATTTGCATAATTACACCCCACCCATTTATGCAAATCTGCATATTTGCAGAGGAAGGGGTTGGGGAGCCAGCCCACTGGGGGGGTGGGGGGAAATCAGGGGATGAATGTCTGCTCCTGGCGGTGGCGCTTCAGTTTTGGAACACGCCCAATTGCCCACCATCATGGGAAAGGAGGGGGCAGTGCTCCCCCCCCTTCTCTAAAGGGGGGGGGGCAGCAGGCAGGGAGCAGGCCCCTTCTAGGGGGCTGTCCATTCAGCTGGGCGTATGGGCGCTTCCGCAGCTGCTTTTTCCAATATCTCTCCCCAAGAGATCTACAGGGCTGCAACCCGGAGCTCCCTGCATACTTTTACGAAGTATTAAGCTTTGCATTTAAACTCTGAAGACTGCTCTAGAACTCTTTATATTGGGTTCTGCTGTTCACACTTAAAAACCTCTTGTTACTTGTAAAAATAAACAAAATAAAAACAATACAAAGCTTTCAGTCAAAATAAATGACACTTTATTGACTGATGAAACATGTTAATATCACAGTCATCTAGGCTTGGTCCTCTCCCGTTTGTGAGAATGGGAGAAGCGACTCGAAGAACAGAAGGTTGCTACCTTGTAAACAAGGCTCTTTGACATGGCTCTGAACATTCTCACAAATACCCACCCTTCCAACTCCGCAAAGAATTTTATTCTTGCACACTCAGGGTTAGAAGGAACTGTTATATACTGTGGGGGCTCGACACCATCACATGGTTTTTCAAACTAGTAAGCTTGGTATCTGCCCGTAAGAGAAGGGTATTTGTGAGAATGTTCGAAGCCATCTCAAGGAACCTTTTTTACAAGGTAGCAACCTTCTGATCATCCAGGGGGGCGGGCGGGGGGGGGGAAGCTGTTTGTAAACAAACAGCTTTATCGCCCTGATCATGCTGCTGCTGTGCAGAGCCCCTAGGAGGCAAAGGAAAGTGAGGAGCCATGGAAAGGCAATTCAGAGAGGCTCGGCGAGAAAGTGCCTCTGGTGAAGGGGAAGCTTCTACCACCAGCAAGCTTGCTCTGCCATCTTAATGGAGCAGGCACAAAGCGGGCGGTATGCAGTAGCAGAAGCCCTCAGCAAAGCCAAGGAGTGCGGACTGAGTGCACAGGGGAACCCAGCTCAGGGAGGTGCATCCAAGGTGGGAATCTGCCGTGGAAGGAGGTGAGCGGGGCTCAGGGGCACATGTCGCACATGCCTGGGGCCGGCCCTGCCCCTGGATAGTTGGGGACTTTGGGGAGACCCATTCCCAGGATCGAAGGAGACCACTAGCAGGGAAGAGGCTGACTGAGGCAGATGGGGGAAATTGCACTGGATTCCCAGGTCCACCTGCCTTGTACCAGAGCTGTATGTAGGGCTGCCACTTTTTGCAGTTTGACCCTGAGACTCCCATGTTGGCCTAAGAGAGTCTCAGGGTCAAACCACAAGATGTGGCATCGCTACCTGTATGTGAGCCCAGTGGAAGTCACTACTGGGAGATGCTGGGAGCCCCATGCAGGCCTGCGCTTGAGGCACTAAACACCAAATGTCTCCTCACTAATGGAGCTGGGTGGAGACCAGTTCCCCTTCTGCCACAGGGGCTCTCCATTCCTCCCCCCACCCCTCATGAATGTTGTTGCAGCTCAGCAAGATGGCAGCCACCATCATGAAGCTCTATAGCGGCCCTTTTCATTACAATTCCTAGGCAGCAGAAGAGGACCTTCAACTGTGCAAAAGCTTGTGCTGAAGAGGCTGGAGAGAAGATGGCATCCTTCCCACCCATCCCCCTAGAACACTACTTCTGTCTCAAAACAGGACTTGAAAGACTTCCCCTCACCCTCTGTCCTTGCCACCCACAACCAGTCTGGTGGGGACAATACTGCTCTCCTGCTCTGGCAGGATGTGTTGCATAGTGGCTTTAACAGAGGCCTCAGGCCTGGGAGCCAGGACTCCTGGGCTCACCCTGGGTATCTTATTTTCCTCTGTCTGTGCAAACAGGGGGTAATAATGATGGTGGGTTAGGGTGAGGGAGACTGTTGGGAAGTGGAGCAGGAGAACATCCTGACTCTGTAATGACGAGCACGGTAGCAGCTGTGCTGCTCCTGGCTCATCCCTGTCTTGCTTTCTTTTCTCATGGACTTCCCAGTTTCCCCTTCCCTTTTCCTATCTTTCAGTCCCTGTGCCCAAATCTGGTGGCAGATGTTGAGAAGCTGGTCCCTCCAGCACCCCTCCTGCGTAGGGCGTTTCCCTTTTGAGAGACCACGGCCCTTCACGTTTCACTCAAGCTCCAGTCCCCAGCATAGCTGAACTTTGATCTGCTCAGCAAATCTCTGAATCAACTCAGACAGTTATTTCTTGCTGCACTGCTCCTTCCTGTGCTTCGTTTTAAATCATCCCTTCTCTGGCACGGAGGGCGCTGTGCCCTCAAGCCAGTGGGGCTGGGAGAGCTCGTGCCCTATCTCGCTGCAGGACTGTTTGGTAGCTGGCTCCTCTGCCGAGTCTTCCCCAGCCACTGCCTCCTGCTGCTGCTGTGCCTCAGACAGCTTTACAGACCGTTAAGGGAACCCTCTGGGCAGGACGATTGGAGAGAGCCCCATGCTGGTTCCAGCTGTGAGCACTACGAGGGGCGGGAGGGGCACGCGGGAGAGGGTTTTATATCCCATGAAAGCAGATGTTGCTAATCAAGCCTTTGTGCTCCGTGCCAAGCCGTGGCACAGCAATGCTGCCCCGCCTGCCCGGGTTTCAGAACGGCTGCCAGGTCTCTGGCTTTGAAGATGGCGGCGGTGGTGTGAGGGGGAGGCCGTGTAGGCATATCAGACTCAGTATTTGGGCCCAGAGCCAAGCCAAGAGAACCAATATCCTGCAGGAGCACAGGCCTGGGAAAGTTCACCCGCCTGTAATAGGGGGTTGGGGGTGGAGCGTGGAAAGAAACTGCTTATTCCCCAGCTCTGACAATATGGACTGGGATTCCCGAAGGTCATGTAATGGGGTCACGACCCCCAGTTGGGCAGTATGGAGGGGCCAGTATCCACCAACTCAGTGATCTCATCTGTGTTAGTAAAAATCAAGTGCAAATAAAACATAACCCCATAATCTACCATCTGAACTGGTACAGCCATTTACTCCCACACATCCATGCTCTGGGGCTCAAGTACACCCTGCTTAGCACTGTTTAGACCTGCTAAGTGCTTGCGGCTGAAGCTCGAACATCAGTGTGCCTAATGGTCACCTTGCCTGATGAATTTCATTTGAAAGACAAAGGGGTTTGGGAGGGGCTCTTCTCTGAAACTTCAGGAAGAATGAGGAAATATGCCTTCTGGGTGGCTACGTTCCTCTGGGACTAGAGTGGCCAGATATCAACATTTTATTGAATTGATTGATTAATTAATTAATTTATAGAACAATGTTCTACCCCACCCCTCCTACTCGAGGCAGCCCGGGGCAACTTACATCATAAAAACATATAAAACACATAAAATCAGACGGTACATTAAAAGAGAAGGCAAACAAAACCAGAACCCCCCACCCCACACCCCATCTCCCTCGCCAAAAGCCAGGCGGAACAGCCAGGTCTTACACATATGGCGGGAGGGAGGGAGGGCCAAGGCCAACTAGGGCCGCTTTTAGACGAGGGGCGGTCCGTTTCGCGTCGGCGGCGCGCATAGTTTGAAACTTCCGCCTGGTCTAATTAGACGAGATGGAAGTGGCTTAATATGCGCATATTACGGTGGAGGCGCATTTTTTAAGTGCGTGAATTAAATACTTCATAATCGAAGTATTTAATTCATGCACTTAAAAAATGCGCCTCCGCCGTAATATGCGCATATTAAGCCACTTCCATCTCGTCTAATTAGACCAGGCGGAAGTTTCAAACTATGCGCGCCGCCGACGCGAAACGGACCGCCCCTCGTCTAAAAGCGGCCCTAGTTGGCCTTGGCCCTCCCTCCCTCCCGCCATATGTGTAAGACCTGGCTGTTCCGCCTGGCTTTTGGCGAGGGAGATGGGGTGTACGGTGGGGTGGGGGGTTCTGGTTTTGTTTGCCTTCTCTTTTAATGTACCGTCTGATTTTATGTGTTTTATATGTTTTTATGATGTAAGTTGCCCCGGGCTGCCTCGAGTAGGAGGGGTGGGGTAGAACATTGTTCTATAAATTAATTAATTAATCAATCAATTAATAAAATGTTGATATCTGGCCACTCTAGTCCCAGAGGAACGTAGCCACCCAGAAGGCATATTTCCTCCTTCTTCCTGAAGTTTCAGAGAAGAGCCNCCGCCGCATTCGGCACTCGTTGCAGTCTCTAGACCATCACCATGGGTAGCCTCACGTAGAGCACATTGCAATGGTCCAATCTTGAGGTAATGAAAGCGTGGATGATAGTGGCCAGGTCACTATCTGAAACATACGGCTGAAGCTGCTGCACCAGATGTAATTGGCAAAACATACTCCTCGCCACCGCCCCCACCTGGAGATCCAGGCGGAGCTGCGGATCAAAGAGCACGCCCAGGCTGCAAACCTAGGGTACTAGTGGAGGGCGAATCCCTTCAATGATGGGAGCCACCACATTCACTGCCTTACCCGCTACCATCACCTCCGTCTTGTCGGGATTCAACTTCAGTCGGCAACTACAGTTGGCTCCGATGCAGTCCCGCAACCTGTACTTCTCATAAGTGTCCTCTAAAATTTGCATATCTGGCCACCCTATCTGGGACTTACGTATTCTGCATCTTGGTGGACATCTGCCCACAGTTACAGTCCCCCCATGGCCTCCTGGCCACACAGCCATTGCTCATTCCCAGAGCTTTCCTGCTACGGAGACCTGTTTGGCTGCTCTCTCCAGAGCCAGAGCTTTGCTGTTGTTTGCGGTTTTACTGTCAATGACCGAGTGGATGAGTGCATTGTTTCTGGCAGTAGCTTCCTGAGTGCTCCAGCTAGGCTCTTCCTTGGTTTTGCTTTGACGTCTTGTGTCCCTCCTCTAGGGCCTGTGCTCCAGAGGTTTCTATGAAGAATAACCTGAGGGGCTGCCAATGATACAGCTATTACTGGGGTAGTGCAGTGAGCTGGCCTTGTCACAGCATAAGTGGACACAGGATTGATACGATATCAAACAGTCCCAATACTCTGTTCCTTCAACCCAAGAGTTGCTTGATTGACAGTTCCAATATAAACTTACAAATGATAAACATGTATCCCAAGACTGGGTGAGTCCCATGCTGGGCTCCTTCTTCAGGGCCAGCCTCCCCCAGGCTCCAAGCCCCAGGGCCTCCAACAGACCCCCTTACTTGCCAACTCCCAAGGCAATCTTCAAACCTACAGCAGACCCTAGTCATCTCCCGAACGTTTCCCTCCTGTCTGAGCTCCGGCTCAGCCTTGCACTGCTAGTGCCCCTCAGGGGGCTTGCCATTTCCTGTCTCACCCAGCTGGGAACACTCAGGCCATGCTAATTGGTCCAATTAACCCTTTCAGGGTTACCTGGCCAGGAAGGAAGGCATCTCTACCAAGACTTACCAGTCCTCACATTGGGCCCAGTCTCGTGACCCTGTTACAAGCAGGCTGCTGTACCTCTATTTGCTTGGAGCCTGTTTAATTGTCTGCTCCCCCTGGCACTGGGGTAGCTGGTTTGCATTCTTCTTGCAGCATGCCTTCTGTTTGACCTGGCTGCCCATTTGATCCCTCTCCAGCTGAGCTATCTTTGGTTCAAGAAACTTGCTGGCATGAGGATCACTGAGCTTCCGCCTATTGATCACTGAATAGGGTGTGGCCAGATCACAATTTCAAACATAAGGGACACTACAGAGTCAAGGGATACTGAAATGAGGGGTGTCCAGTATGTTCCATGGAGCTGCAGTGTCCAGAATAAGGGACATCTGTTTATTTATTTGAATTTATATGCCACCCTTCCCAGAGGCTCCGGGAAGCTTACAATACATAAAGACATTTAAAACCAATACAAAGCCCCCACAAACCCCACCCAACAACACCAATCACACCCCTACCCCAAAACAACCCACCACTTCACTCCTATCCCCACCTGCCAAATGCCTGTTAAATACGTACAGAATATTTTTATTATGTTCTGAAAGGGCTCTGAAATAAGAGATGCTCCCTTAACAGAAGGGCTATCCCATAAAAAAGGAACACCTGGCAATCCTAGGGAATCCTAACAGCCAGAAGTATAGCTACTATGGAGCGAGGGGGCTCCTTTGAGCCCGGACCCACAGGGGGCCCTTTGCAAGTGGCCGGAGCCACACTAGACAATCTTCAGGCTGGGCAGGGGAGGGAGAGGAGCCATCATGCCCTCCCACCCACTCTGAAATTCTCCCAGTGGTACTTAAGAGTGGGTGGGGGTGAAGTGCTGTCCCACCCACCTTTGTGGTGAAATTGTTGCTGCTCCAGAGGCCGGCCTGCGGGGAGCTTTCCTGAGGAAGCCCTGCCTCCCTCCCCTCGACTCTGGGGGGCCCTTTGCCCACAGTGGGGCCCATGGCTGGGCTATGACCCCAGGTCTGCTACAGCCGTGCTATGCCAGTGCTAACAGCATTGTAGGATTCTAACGATGCCACCTATGGATCCCTTGAATCCACTAGGGCTTTTAGTGCTGCTCGTAATTTAATTTTCTGCTGGCCCATTTGACTGTGCATGGATGGATGAATAAATGAATTTATTTACGGCGTAAGCCAAAAAGAACTGTGCATGGGTATGGACTTGTTTGATGTGGTGCACTTAAACGGACGTATCAAAGAGAATTGCCCAAACAATCCCCACCCCGAATCCCCACCCCTCAAGCCATGAGCCTGCTTCCTAGAATTGTGGGCAGTCATCTGCTATTCATTCATCTGGAACCCCATGAGCAGCAAACACGTTGGCGGCGGCTGTTCTGCTCCCCAGGACTTGGGGGATGGGCTGTGTCCCAGCCAGGCAAGGGTAAGGAGGCCATGGAGAGCGAGTGGAACATGCCAAGGCACTAACTGGAATGTGAATGGGGCCCTGGGAGAGAGCAGAAGAGTCCGCCCAGAGTGGAGAGTCTCCAGGGAGCCTGCAGATTGAACAGCTGCTTGCATGCACCCGTCCCCTTCTGCCTCTTCCACATGAGCAGCCTGCCCTGCACTGGGAGTGGAGTTCCTTCCTCTGAATTCTCTCTAGAGGTTCAGGGCAAGCCCCCAGTCGGAGCAGCAGCTGCCCTGAGGCAAGTCCCAAGTGTGAAGACAGCACTAGTGGTAAATGGGAGGACCTTGGGTTACCTTCCTCCTGGGACCAGGCAGCCAAAGGAGGGAGCCAATACAACCTCCAATCTCTCCAGGTTTCCCGCTTCCATCCAGCATCGCCTCCATTTATACCGACTGAGCTTCAGCCATTTAGCTCTAACCCAGCCCCAGTCCTAGCCGGAGACTGCCTTGGCATAAGAAGTGCCGTACTGGGTCAGACTGATGGTCCATGGAGCCCAGCATCCTGTCCAGGGCTGTCAGAGTAGAGTGTCCAAAGTGTATTGCTGCCCTGCCTCCCTCCCTCTCCTCCCCTCCAGGGCTGTGGGGCAGAGGGAGCCTGGCTTTGCCATAGCCATCTCAAGAGAGCCCCCAGGCTGTACAAGCTGCTGCAAAGCACTGCGCTCTGGGTTCTCCCTGCGAGGAAGGCAGAAAAGGAGCCCTGGCCTGGTTACAGCTGGCAGCTTCTCAGCAGTCAAGGATGCAAAGTCTACAAAGCCCAGACTCTTGACCGTTATTCATTGCCACAGGGAAAGCACTGCCAGATGTGTCAGACAGGGGGTGAGGGATCCAGGGCTCTTTGGGCTGCCTTGCACAGCCTTTCCCATGGCTTCCCTGCAGAGGAAAAGAGAAGCAGAGAAACAGCCAAGGCTTAATTTGTGCCAGGGCTCAGTCCTAGCATCTCATTTGATGAGATAAAGCCCTGGCATCTCCATCCACATCCTGTTGCTGCTGCTCTGCAGGAACTCACCCATGTCTGGGGAAAGTGGTGCCAACCAGCTGTTTGGTGGCAAAATACCCACAGTCCCAAACAACTGACGGGTGGCAACAGCAGCGCCCTCCCCACCCACCTGCAAAAACACCAGCTCTCCTCTGAAAGGTCAGGGGGCAGCTGAGGCTTAGTGTTGTCACCAATGCAATTTGGTAAGGAAGACTGATGAAAAATACATGTCACAGGGCCTGCATTGGTACCAAGGCATGCCCTGCAACATGTATTTTTCATAAGTGTTCTGTAAAAATTTGCATAGGTGGCAACCCTACTGAGGCTGGGCAGGAGAGGACTGCTGTGTGGCAGGGGGAGCTGGTGCAGAATACTGCCTTTCCCGTATGCATCCAGGGCCTGGGGAACATGTTTTTAGGGACAGACTTAATATAAGCCCTGATCCAGCTTTCTTTCTTTTTAATAAATTAAGCCCTGGCAATAGCTAGCAAGCTCAGTGCTTCCTAGGGGGCGGCATCTGGTGCACAGGCCTGTTCTAAGCATACAAGAGTGCCTGCTCACAGAAGGGGTTAGATTCCATGGATAAAAGGCCAAGTTTGCACCTGCTGGCGGTATCCCCTAGCACCTCATGCAACCCAGTGGCTGGCTGGAATCCAACCTGAGAGAGGTTGCATGGGTGCTTCTCAGTGCTGATCTGTGACAGTAACAGGAAGACAGCAGGCCAGGCCGGGCACAGCTGATTTCAACCATAAATGCCTCCCAGACATGAATACTCCTGTCTCTTTCCCTGATGCACTAAGAGGAGTTCCCCATGCCCCTCCTTTTGCAATCATTTCCTTGCCTCTGCCTTGAGCTTCCCACCCACCCTAAACAAGCCTCAGAGGTGCACTGCCTTCTCAGCTCCCCCACAAAACAAAACCTATACAATCAGCGTCCATCAGGGCGGCTGCTTGACAAAGAGTTAAACTGTTAGCTGAGAAACCTACGCAGCAAAGAGGGGGGAAAGCTGGAAAATGGGAAGGAGTGTCCCCAGTATGGAGAGCTCAGACAAATAGTAAAAGTGCAACTGGCACATGCAGGCATGGAGGGCTTTGCAATGCTGGTCCCGCCCCCCCCCCAAGCCACTGCAGAAATTTGAAATCTGTTTATTCCACCCACAGCAGGAAAGAGAACAAGAGAGACATTTTTAAAACTCTGCTGCCCCCTTGTGGCTTGTTTTGTCCAGTTGCTTCAAATTCAGAAAGATGCATCTGCATATGGGATGCATTTGGCATGTTCCTCACACATTCTGAAGCCCAAAGCAAACCCTGGAGGGTGTGTTTGTTCTCTCCTTGTGTAAGCCCATCTGGCTCCTATCAGTACTGATGTCTCTCCATCTCTTCTAACGATTCCACTGGGAAGCCGTGTCTCACTTGCAACAGGCCATATGAATAACATACTCATCATCATCCCATATGTTTTGGTTCCACAAAGCATGCAGCATGGTCCTCTGTAAGAAAGAACGAGAAGAGGGTGTCTACTCCTGATGCACCTCTCATTCCTTGAAAATCTGTATTCTGTTGTCTTGGGGCTGTTTCCCTTTTGCTTTTCCAGCACTGTGTTCATACGTGTATCTGTGCACATTCCCATACATGCGGACATATGCCTGTACATGCATACACACTTCATACAGCCGCACACACAACTCTCACAGTGAACAGGCTCAAAGCAGGGGCATAGCACTAGAGGTGGAAATGGGCCCTGGTACAGAAAATGGAACGGAGGCCCTGCTGGGGCACTCCACTCCAGTGTGCAGACAGATGCTGTATATGCATTCTACATGCATGTAGGGCCTCCAGCCACGTGGGCTCTGGGCTGCCCCTGCTGCCCCTTTCATAGCTATGGCCCTGGCTCAACCCCGTAACATTTTATCCACACTTGCAATCTCTCGCTGCCTCTTCCTCAGCTTTGGATGTTGTTGTCTGCCTCCCACACACCCGCTTCCGACTCCCACTCACAGCACGGATCCTGCACTCCTTTGCTCACCCTTGTACACTTCACTCTCCCAGCTCAAAGGCATGGATGTCTGCAACCAGGCAGCAATATCTCTCTGAGAACCTATGCCATTGCTCCCCTAGCTCACATCCCCTGTGTCTGCCTGGCTTCTTTTCATGGGAGCCTGCTCTTCAGAGGCATTGTGTAATAGGGTCAGATTAGCACCAGCAAAAAGTGCACATAGTAGTAGTGAGGGATCATGCCGTAAGTCTGTGCTACTAAAAGTGCAGTTGCTTGGATTTGAAAAGGAGGCTGCCCAGCACCAGTCAGGAACAGAGGTCTCAGTGGCTTCTGGGTATAAAGCAGAGTAACTGTCAGTATGCTGGGGGAAGGAATGCTGCTAGGAAGCTCCACAAGGGACTTGAGGCGTTTACACCCAGTGGAAGGAAATGGCCACTGGGTATTAGAAACTTCCAACTGGACAGAAGATCTGATAGTGGAATGTGGAGAACAGCAGAGAGACAATTGTCAACAAGGAACCAGGTGGGGGCTGTCCTTTGTGACATCCAGGATGGCCCTCACAAACGGTTAGCTATGATAATAAGGACTAAGTCTTGACTATGGCATTACACGGATATAGATTTGGTGGATGAGGCTGGATGTAGGGGAGTTTGGAGGCCAGAACTTGTTTATCCAGAGATACAAATTCCAAAAGAGGAGCTGTGTTTATCTATAGCTCTAAAACCGCAAAAAAGAGTCTTGTGGCACCTTAAAGACTAGCAAGAAAATCTCTTTATTTTGGCATGAGCTTTCGTGAGCAACAGCTGACTCTCTCAGATGCAAGGAATCTCACCTTGGTCCTAATCGTTAAAGAATTAGGTCATGTTCCCATATTCCCATGCATCTGAGGAAGTCAGCTGTTGCTGACAAAAGCTCATGACAAAATAAAGAGATTTTCTTGTTAGTCTTTAAGGTGCCAAAAGACTCTCTTTTTGCTAATGTTGACAAATACCCCAGGACCAGACCCCAAGGGAGGGGAGTTGTGTATTGGAGCCAAGCGAGGGGGAGGATAACTAAATATAGGCCTTTTTAAACACAAACACACCTACTCATGAACACCTAGAAACCTGGGTGTTCACGTGTGGGTGAGGCCTGCATGAAGGATGCAGTGTGTGTGTGTGTAGTGAGGGTGTGTGCGGCGCGTGCTCCTACCAAACACGCATCCCCACGTACTCCCCCACTCATCAACATGCATGGAGCAACTGGTGAAAACAGAGCTTGCTCCGTGTAGGTTGAAAGTGGGGTGGTGATGCATGTGCACCCATATGTACCCTCCCTCCACTCACCGCACATGCACCAGCTTGAACATGGACCCCCACCCCACCCTGCGGGGCCCATGTCAAAATGGCCTAAATATAATCCTGAACAAGGACTACTGCGGTGAGTGGGTGCACTGAGCATCTGGGCTATTCCTGAGTGACTCTCCAGCATCCCTGCAGGGTACAGAGAGTTCCACCCAGTGATGCCTTGTTGGTCTCACTGAGAGACGCTCACTTCAGTCCTAATTGTTAAAGAATTAGACCATGTTCCCATAAAACAGCTCTGCTGGCATCACTTTAGCTCTCCCAAGGTAACTGTGTGATCTACCTTGGGGTATTCAGATGACACAGGTACTTCCAAGGAAAATTCACCACCCTGGGGTAAAGGGCCCTTGGCTGAAAACAGGACTAGTTGCTGTGGCAAAATGCCAGTAGGGGGCGCTATACAGCTGAGCAACCCACCTCACTGTGTTTCTCCAAATCTCTGACCAGGGGTCCCCACAGCTGGCAAACCCCCCCAAACCCTTGGTATTCCGCTGCCACCACCTGAGTGTATCCCAGCAGGCATTCACACCACTCAGGAAATGTGAACCCCAAAAGGCACAGGCCTCACAGCTTCCCAAGAGCACTCCCCCTTCCTGGCACTCTTTCCCTGGGATTTTCCCCCCCTGCGTTGGAGGCCGATCCCCAGAGTCACACACGGGAGGCTTCTCCTGGTCCCAAAGCTGTTGGCTTCTAGCCAAAAAGGTAGTTTCCCCCTCTTTAGTAGCTTGGCCTGGTTACCTGGGCTAAGGAGACATTTAATGGTCAGCCAATAACACACACACACACACACCCACCCAGTAGGGTAAAAACAAAGCTTAGAATTTACTGGTACATATAAAAAGGAATAAAAGCAAAGAGTACATCAAGACCCAAGAGGTGGCAAAAACCCTTTGAGCAATGTGAGTCAGTCCTTTGGACGTGGTAGTCCTTTTGGAACGTGTCTCTCTACAACTGTATCTGATGTAGCAGGCAGACTAGCAAAGTACTCACGCAGGGTGGTTCTGGTCCGAACTCCATAGGGGATGTTTTTCCTATGGGGTTCAAGTTCTTGTCCTGGCAAGGCCAGAGTTACAGAGTTACTGCCAAGCCATGCAGTCCATGTGTGCCTCAGGCAGAGAGGTCATGAGTCTAGCAGAGTGTACCAGAGAGAAAGGCCAGAGAGCCCCTGGCTCAGTCCTTTTAAAAGTTCCCTTCCCCTTCCTGTGATTCGTTCGGGCGGGTCACCTGGCCAAAGGTAGATTCCCCCCTGACCAGTCCGAGCCAATCAGGTTTCTGCCTCCTGCTGGCCTTAGGAAATTCCTTAGGAATTTCAGGAATGTGGGGTCCTACCCATGTGTTGGATTAGAGGCCTAGCACTCGGTTAAGCCTGACTCAGTTTTAGGCAGGGTGTCTTTGTCAGTGCCCGTGGCATTTTGCCACAGTTGCCATTCAAAAGACCTGTGCACATAAATGGCTTCCCTTGAGTAATGTGGGATAGACCTTTAGGGCCTTGTGAACTCTGTACAGCTGTGATTTGCAGAATTTTGTATTTGGTCAAATTGTCACAGAAATTGCCTCTGGGCAGCAGAAAATTGCAGACTGAGTGGGCAGCAGTGCGAGCTAGCCAATGGGATAGCAGCCCTGTTTGTGGTTGGTATGTAATCCTGGGGGCAATGAGGCCCTTTGCTGCAGCTGCTAAAAGGAACAATCCATGAACTCCTAGGGGAGAGGAAAGCCCCTTTCGCCTGTGATACTTTGTGAGGTTTTTCTAAGGTATGAGATGTTTAATATTGCTGGAACGATGTGCTGAGAAATCATTTGTAAAATCTATTCTGCTCACAGAATCGGGGCTGGGTGGGTTGTAGACTACACAGGCTCCTAATCTGGGGAGCCCGGTGAACAGCTGGTGGTTATTCGGAGGTTCTCCCAGGAGTACCTTAGGAGGTAAATTGCGCCAAAAGAGGCTTTGTTTGTAGCGTTAGTGACAGATCCATGTGGATAGGAGTAACTTTAACAGCAGGGAGAGCTGAGCGTGCAGGTGGGGGAGAGTAGGTCTGTAACAGCCGAGAGTGAGCTGCTGGGAAAGCAGAGGGCCTTTTATTGTTCCAGAACAGGGATGGGGGAGGAGAAACCTATTTATTTATTAAAGTTTATATGCCACCCTTCCTGCAGAGGCTCAGGATGGCGTACAATACATAAACAATAAAATTCAAGCAATAAAAACTCCCACCCTTACCTCCAAACTCCCACTCTCTCCCACAAACCTACCCCAAAACCCAACCAACCCCTATCCCCACTCGCCAAATGCTTCTTCAGATAGAAAAGTTTTACACTGCCTCTGGAAATGGCTTAGGCTCGGGCTCAAGCTGACCTCCTGGGGAAGGGAGTTCCACAAAACCAGGGCAGCAACCGAGAATGCCTTCCCACGTATCCCCATCCTCTGGACAAGGGTAACTATGGAACCTGCAAGAGGGCACTCCCAGCTGACCGTAGGGGCCGCAATGGGACATGATAGGACAGGCGGTCTTTCAGATATATGGGACCCAGACTGTTTAGGGCTTTAAAGGTCAAAACCAGTACCTTGAATTGTGCCCGGAAAGCTATAGGAAGCCAGTGCAGACTCCAGAGCACGGGTATAATGTGCTCTCTCCCAGTGACTCGTCCCCAAAAGGAGCCGAGCTGCCGCATTCTGCTCCAGCTTCCGAACAGTCATCAAGGGCAGCCCCGGGTAGAGCGCATTGCAGTAATCTAGCCTTGAGGTGATGAAAGCCTGGATGACAGTGGTCAGATCAGAGTAAAAAAGAAAAGGCCGCAGCCTCCTTACTAGATGCAGTTGGTGAAACGCGCTCCTGGCCACCGCCACCACCTGATGTTCCAGGTGCAGCGAGGGATCCAAGAGCACTCGAAGGTTGCAAACCTGACTGACCAGAAGGGGCTGGACTCCATCAATAACAGGTGTCTATGTAGCAGTGGAGTAAGAGAAAGGGTATGAAATGGGGAGAAAAAGAGGAACTCTCCATAGGCTGCTCTGAGTTTCCCACTCCATTAGCCTCTCTGGTCTACAGATCCCAAACTCCCTCTCTCTTCTGGTTTCTTCTGTGCTGCCCTGGGATTTTCTAATGAATACACTGGGACTGCACTGGCTGGTTAATTTCTCTGCAGTCCTATTTAATAAATAAGGGCTCTTTTCTCTCTTCCAGTCAACCTCTTTGCGGTCAGAGAGATCTGGGTGCAGCCCCTGGGCCACACTACAGCCCCATGTAAACATCACCTGGCACCACATCTTCTTAGGGCTTCTGCTAAAATAAACAGTTGCTTTGAAAAGCCAACATGAATGATGAATCAGCAACAGAAAGTTTCGGAAAGGCCAGGGCCTTCTGGGGCAGGGAGCAATGGGAGAGATAGGTGCCACTCTGCCCAAGGTAGCCAGCCTTCTCCAGGGCAATGTGAAAGGCCAGGCTGTTGGCCCTATGTGGCTTTTGGATCAAATGAAGGCCTGGGAGGTAAGAGACAGCATCCAGGCTCATGGCCTATATGGGATACACTGTCACACAGCTGGGCTACAGTGTACGCATTAAACAGCTTGGGATGCTGGGTAATGGTGCTACAGGCCTTATTTATTTATTTAAATTTTATATCCCGTCCCTCCTGCCCACAGGGCAGCCCGGGGAGGTGAACAACACTCAGTAAAATGTTTAAAAAACAATTTAAAATACAATACAATGTGGGGAAACCCCACCCCACTACCCCTCGCCAAAAGCCTGATGGAACAGCCAGGTCTTACATACACGCCGAAACAGCAGGAGAGTGGGAGCCAACCCAGCCTCCTCCGGGAGCGAATTCCACAGCACAGGGACAGCCACAGAAAAAGATCTAACAAAGGTGACCATCCGCCTCACCCGGGGAACCTCCAAAAAGGCTCCCATGGATGATCTCAAGGGTCGCACGGGCACATGGGGAGTGAGGCGGTCCCGCAGATAAGCAGGGCCCAGGCCGTGATGGGCTTTAAAGGTTAAAACCAGCACCTGGAACCTGGCCCAGTGCTTTATAAGCAGCCAGTGCAGAGCCCGGAGCACTGGTGTCATGTGCTCCCTGCGACCCGCCCCTGTAAGGATGTGGACCATGGCATTCTGCACCAGCTGCAGCCTCCAGACCAGCTTCTCAGGCAGCCCCACGTAGAGCGTGTTGCAGTAATCCAGCCTCGAGGTGATGAAGGCATGGATGACAGTGGTGAGGTCAGAGTCTGAGAGATATGGCCGAAGATGTCGGACAAGATGTAATTGCCGAAATGCACTCCCCGCCACGGCCACAACCTGAGATTCCAGGCTGAGCCGCGAATCGAGGAGCACACCCAGACTTGAGAGACCGTGGGAGGGGGAACCCCCCCAACAAGAGGAGATTCAACCACCCCCAGGTCCCCCAAGCCCTCGCCCACCAACATCACCTCCATCTTGCCAGGATTCAATTGCAGATGGCTCGACCTCATCCAAGCCCCCACAGCTGACAGTCACTGGGAAAATAAGGAGACTACATGGCCTGGGTCGATGGAAAAGGAGAGGTAGAGCTGAGTGTCATCACCATCTTGATGACACTGCATGCCCTGAAACCCACTCACGATCTCCCCTAACGGCTGCATATAGATGTTAAACAAGAGGGGGGACAGAATGGCACCCTGC
>QEPC01012438.1:1683525-1722745 GCA_003113815.1 Sphenodon punctatus
CCCCCCCCCCCCCAGTCGCTCTAGCCGAGGCTGATGCTGCACAGAGAACCCAGCTGGAACAAGGTCAGCCGGAATAGGACCCAATTCATTGTCCAGCCAGGTCTCTGTAATACACACGAGGTCGGCGTCCCACTCCGGGATTGACTCCCCGATGGTAGACAACCGACCTCACGTTCAGCAGCACCAGACCAAGGCCTGGGCTCTCCTGGGCCTCGACCCACAACCTACCTGCGTGGGGGGTCGAGAGGGGAATGGGCACAAGGCACCGCTCCCTCCTCACTGATGGAACACACCTCCCCATTGGACCATATCTCCCCCGAACTGTAACAACCTCGATAGCTGCAGAACCCTCCTCAAAGAACCCCGCTAGACACCCACCCTCCATAGGCTGCCCCGACAGGCTGGCGAGAGGGACCCCACCCCCCTGAGCCCCCCCTACCTGCATCTGCCACTGGCAGGCAACTCTCCCCCCCCCTGAGGGTCGCCCCTGCTCACACCAGGGGCTGTCTCTTATACACATCTAGATGTGTATAAGAGACAGCCCCTGGGTTCTCCACACCACCCCCTAACCTCCCTCTCCTGCCACCAGAGGAAGGTTAACAACCCCCACACCACACCCCAACCCCCCAAATTCCACCCCTCTAATATCAAAATTCCCCGCACCATAAACACAGGACCCCACCCCACCCCACTCCTCCGTCCGTCAATATCTTCACCCCCCCACTCCCTCCCACGTAGGGATTCTCCCATCTTCCTGGTAGCAGCTGGCATTGAGTTCTGCTTTCCCTCTGCAGACCTTTAGGGTGGAGACAGGTCTCCTCATTGCTGTTTCACCTCTCCCTGTTTGCAGGACCAAGATCTTTCTATATTTACCCTGTGATAGCTGCATGAACAGAGATTCCATTGTTCCCAGAGGCGCTGCCAAGTGTCCGGGGCCTGCTCAAACTGCCAGGGCCTTTATCGCATCTTGCTTTTGGGCCCAAGGAGATTAGCAGGCTGATAAAGCCCCACAAGTAATATTTCACTGCTAAGCCTGGCCTGACAGCTCTTCCAAACTCTCCCTGAGCCCTGCCTGGCTCATGCTAACCGCAAAGAAACAAAATCATCTTCCTATGGGGGCTGGGCAGTCATTGTGTGGGTCTCGCACAGGAGAGAGGCTTGCAATGGACATCCACCAGTTCCTAGCCCAGTAACCACTGTGGAAGCGGCCAAGACAGGAAGCAGGAATGTAACATAAACATGGGCGTAATCAATGGTAGGTGGTGGGGCTGTGCCCCCCATTCAAGGCCAGTGACCTCCTAGGTGCCTCTCCATTTCTGTCTGCTACTGCCCTCTTCCTAGTTGTGCACCTAGGTGTCCCCCAACTAAGAGACCTTGATTATGCCACTGAACATGAGGGCCCAGACTTCTCACTGAACCGCACCTGAGAGAAGCACAAGCCCAGTGGCCAATTTTCTGTTAAACGGCTTTGGCCCGTCCTATCTGCAGGATTGCCTCACCCCTCGGGTCCTGGATCGGCCCCTGCGGTCATTGGGGGGGTGTTCTCCTCGAGGTCCCTCGGGTTTCCTGGGGGGCCACGATGGGGAGGGCCTTCTCGGTGGCTGCTTCTCGGCTGTGGAACTCTCTGTCATTGGAGGCTCGTTTGGCCCTGGATCTCCCTTCTTTTAGACGTAGTTGTAAGACTTGGCTGTTCCGCCTGGCCTTCAAGGGGGAGGATGGGTAGGGAGGGAGTGGGTATGGGTGGGGGATGATGGTGGGCATTTCTATCCTCCTTTTTATGTGTGTTTTAAATGATGATGTTGTTTTAATTTTTTATTGTGAGCCGCCCAGAGCTGCCAGTGGAAGGATGGGCAGGATATTATTTATTTTTAAAACTTAATAAACAAATAATAACTATCAGGCACTCTCTCCTAACGAAGGACATGTGAGGTGTAGTTTCATCGGTGGGCGCACTAGTTCCAGAGCAGAAGCTCTAGGAAGGACCTGTAGAGATGGCCTGTGCTGGGCTTTTCCCCCCTCAGGTTGCTGGTAAGGGAAAGATGGCTGACAAAGCCAGGCAGAAGGCAGGGGACTGAGGGTGTTTTTAAACGAGAATGGCCGCCCATCAACCACTCATCCAAACACCCATGTGAAGGTGGTGCAGGGGGATGCCCACTCCCGTGACCCACACAGCATCCACTCATGGGCCACCACTGAAAAATCTGGAGTGGGCCATTTGGGGGAAGCCAAAAATTGTGTGGGGACAGGCACCTATGCACCCCCTACCCATATGAACTAGGGTGCCCACCCACACCAGCAGACAGGTCTGCGGCCCGGCTGCCTCCCTGGTCCCGCCCATAGCCCTGCCGGGAGCTCTTAAAGGAGACACATGTGAAATACAACACTATGTTGGCTCAAAGCACAACCACCCCCCTCCTTACGATGCATGAGAGAAATAGCAGCTTGGACAGCAGTGTCCTGCGTGTCTCATCCAGTACGCTCCTCTGTTGTAGCCCGGGACTGCCAGCAGATGCAGCGGCTCCCAGGCAGGAAGGGGTTACTGGCTGCTGCAGCTTCATGTTTCCATGGTGTCCGGGGCTGTGTGTCAGGGCAGGCAGATGGGCGGGGCTTGGGGTGGGGAGGCGGGGGAACAGATGCCTGTATGGGTTGTTTGTAGCGGTGGTCAATGGTAGCAGGAGTGCGTGGAGGCTGCCTGTGTGTGGCCACCCTAAGAGCCGCCCATTAAAATCCCTCTCCACTCAGTCCATGTTGTGCGACTCTGTGACCACGGACCCCGCCCCCCTACAAGCCTTGCTTGTTTAAAAGCACCCTGCATTCTCCCACGCTGTGAAGCAAGGAAGAGCTGCTGAGGCCTGCCCTGCCACACGAAGGTCTGAGCCCTTGAGACTCCTTTCCCATCGCTACGGAAGGGCAGTTCACCCTGAAGACTCAGGACACAAGAGATGAAAGCAAGAGGCAGCCAAGCAGGCCAAGCCATTGGGCTAGTGAGACACAAAGTCCTGTCCTAGCAGGCCACTCTCATTGCATGGATCACCAATAGAAGCTGCTCAACATTTGTGGAAAAAACCACCCTTGAGACACAATCAGTGTGTAACAGTGGACACCTGGCGGCCGCCTCCCTTCCGAATTTCACTAGGGAAAGAACTGCTCTTGACTGGTGGCACTTTTTCCTCAGAGCTTTATTTGACGTGCAACACACAGTGGCACAAAAGGTAGGTTGAGTTCAGAGGCTTTGCTGAACCGGGGTCTGGCTCTCCAGCATGCAGGGCAGCTTGACACACTTCCCCCAGCCCTGTCATTTACCCAGAGAGGCCCAGCCTGAAGAGCTGTGACCGTAGCACGTCCCACACCCTGCTCTGGAGGCCGTACCAGGCTGAGAACAGCTTAGCAGCCACGGGGAGCCAAGAAGCACTGACCTAAACTCTCTGCCCAGTAAAAGAAGCAGTGGGGCCAAAGGTTAATCCCTGCCCAGGGAGATGGAGACACATGGAAGGAGTGTGAGGAATAAATGCAGCCCTGCACCATGTATTTTTCATAAGTGTCCTGGATTAAAGGGGAGGTATGGCAACCCTAATTCGGGATAGGCAACGCAGGTGACTGTCTGCTCAGTTATGGGGCAGGATCCAGAGCCCTGAATCACTAGTGGGGGCCAGAAGCCATCTGCTTGCACCATGAGGAGTATGAGGTGCATGATGCTATATACGTCAGCGATACCTGTCAAAGTGTGCATCGGATGAATGTGTGTGACAAACTAGAACTGAAAGAGGAATAAACTAAGATCCAAGCCCTTTGTTGCAGCACATTCCTTTCCTCTCCCTCCTCAGTCCCCTTCCCTAGCTTCTTGGCCTCCTTTCTTCTTCCATCTCCCTTTCTTCTCTCTTCCCTTTGGATAAAAAGTATTTGTTCAGTCACTCCTACCCCTCCCAGACATACACAGAGAGCTGTTGCGTTTGCAGAGTTTTTAAAGCCACAGGAAGAACCACATGGGGGTGCAGGTGTTTTATGGGATTTTTGTGCGATCTGGACAGTTGGACCATGGGGGCCACTCTATGATGCAGCAGTTGAAAAGTTCTACCGATAAATCTGGGATTAAACACAACAGCTGAACTGTGGGATCACTGTGTGGTACAAGAGATCATGCATCACAACAACCCCATGCGCCCCCCTCCTCCCTGTATTACTGAAAGCAGCCAGATACACATTTCAACCCAAGACAAGCACATATGTACACAGGCACACAAATATAGATTGGCATATGCATATTCAGACACATGCAGCCCCCCTCCCCTGCCTTTCAAGTAGTGCTTGTACACCAGTTCCTGGGGGAATATGTTCCCTCTCTTGTGTGTGTGATGCTAACTGTAACAAAAGCCAGTGCAGCCTACTAAGTAATGTATTGGACTTGACCCTGGGAAACCAGGGTTCAGAACCCATCTTAGCCATGAACTCAGTGGGTGGCCTTGGACAGTCACTGTCTCTGAGGGTAATTTCAGACGTTACGATACCACCGTCACCCACAGTGAATCCCCTGTGGTGGCTGTTCATACTGTAACATCTGTTGTGATTTCCGCCAGATGTTCACACCAGTGAATCTCTGGCGGGAATCACATTGACCATGCTTCTGGACCTCCGGCCGCCTGGAGGTCCAGAAGCGTGGTGGGATTGGGCCCCAACCATGGTTGGATTGGCCACAAGCTGGGATGGGCTGCAGGTAACGTCTGTTACCTGCTGCCCGGCCAGATCATGGCCCTGACCACGGGACGGGATTGGGCGCAGCGGCCGGATTGGCCGCTGCGCCCACCCATCTCCCGGAGGGCAGGTGGCCAGTGAGCACGGGGGGGGGGGGCCCTGTGCGACCACATGTCGTGCCGCACTGCCCCACCCCGCCCCCCTCCCCGATCCCCCTCCGGAATCAGGCCGGCACGTCTAAAGGACGGACGGCCTGATTCCTGACCGGTCCGTGATTGAGCGTGGTGGGCCTCCGGGCTCGTCACGTCTAAAATTACCCTTAGTTTCAGTTCTTCATCTGCAAAATGGGAATAATGATGGGGCTGTTGTGAGGATGAATTATATAAGGATCGTAAAACACTTTTTACACTTGAAGTGCTATAGAAATGATCAATAACAACAAGCCTCTAGTGCAAGGGTGGGGAACCTATGGGCCAAATCCATTTTTATCTGGCCCCTTTCCAGTTCCTGGATCTAGCCTGAGGAACCAGTCCTTACTCTCAAGCACTGAAGAGTGAGCTCAGGGGAAGGGAGTGGTGAGAATGGCATCCACCCAAGGATAGGGATAGGAGCCACAGCGTGGACCCTTGATCTCGACCCTCCCCACATCCTGAACACAACCCTTAAATGCCCTACCTCCAATTCCTATCCCACCCATGCCAGAGCTTGTCTTCAATTTCAAAGTGATCTGTGGGAGTGAAAAGGCTCCCTGTCCCTGATCTAGTGGCCCTAGGGCTTGCTGCTCCCAGAAACAGGAGGGGTAGCCCTGATGAGTGGGAAGCCTTGATGGTGAGAGTCTGGTCCCAAAGCTGTCGTTTTATGAAGGTTTGGTGGCTGGGTCATAGGGAGGAACTGGGGGAAGGGAGTTACCTCAACCCCCTCACTTGATCTTTTCATCTGAGTAACACTGACCCAAAGCACTGAGCACCAACAGCTGCCAGTTTCAGAAAGTCGCATCAAGCAGGAGATGGCAGAGTGAAGGTGACAGATAACAGCCAGCAGTGTGATCAGCAAACACAGAAATGCCTGTGCCTCCCTGTGGCCTCCGGACACCATGGTGATGAGCGCAGCACAGATTTCTGGATAGATAAGCAATAGAGTCAAGTTTTTCCCCAGCACCAAGTGCATCAGAAGCCGCAAGCTATGCATGTCGCTCACTTGAACTCTTTGGTCATGAACCATGACATGGAGCTCCAGTAGGCAGGACTGGTGTGGGCAAGGATTCATGGAAAGTGTGTGTTTACTGTAGCATTTGTAATCTGAGTAGGGTTGCCACTTTTCACAATTTGACCCCAAGTCTCCCATTTTGGCCTTTTCAGGGGCATAGGTGCCACAGGTACAACTGCACCAGGCCCCACTTACCTGGGGCCAGGGCGGGGTGCACATGCACCTGGAAAGCATATGCACACTGGAGTGGAGTGCCACAGCACAGGGCCCGTTCCCACCTAACTACGCCTCTGGGCCTATGGCGTCTCATGGTCTAACTTGCAAGAGGTGGCAACACTACATCAGAGGCCTTGTCCCCAGGGCTGGATTAATCCATGGGCAAATCCTTCTTTGGCATGGTGGACCTAAACTGTAAAAAAGAGCTGTCCCACAATGGGAAGAGACTACAACCTAGCAGCAGCCTTGGCCTCTGGTTGTGTCTGTAGATGAATAATTGATGGGCGGCGTGAGGTGAATCCGGGATTCAGATTTGCATATTGGTCACCCCTTATCACTAGCAATCCACCATCCTTCCTGGAATCTCTTATTTGGCCTCTCCCTCACCTGCTCCCCCTCAGACAGCTGCTGCCCCTGGAACTGGGTGTACGTTAGCGTAGGGCCGTGGGCTGGTCTTATCTGGCCCTGTTTGTCTCCAAGCACCACTGATAAGGCTAGAACCTCAGCAAGTGCAGCACTGTAACTGGGACTGTAGGAGAGTCATATTCCTGGGATAAAGGGAGGAGGTCCATCATGGGGCCCTAGCACATTAGCAGAGGGGCATTCAGAGCTCACCGACAACACCTGCCTTCCTTTCATTCTCGTTTCCAAATAAACTGTCAGCTATGGGGATTAGTGGCCATGACGCCAGTGCAGAGAGCCCCACCCAGAGTTGATAACCCACCACCTCCCTGGCCCACTGCACACTGAAACTGGCCAGGCAGAGCCGTTTTTAAACAGGTCGGAGACAGGTTGTCAAACAAACCATCGCTCAAAGCAGCAGTGAAGCCAAGGGGGGCAAACGGAATGAGGAAAGGGTGGGTCAGAGGGGCCGAGGAGGAAGAGGGGATGGAGGGAGGAAGGAGATATTAGGGAGATGGGAGAGCAGGGTTGCCAACTCTTGAGATTTAATCCCAAATCTCACAATTGTAGGGGTTTTTAAAAGCCTGAAACAGTGAAATCCATGATTCGATTGTGAGTCTCTGCTTCTACTCCCTAGATGAAGAGAAAAGCTTGCAAACATGGCTGCAGCAGTTGCCCTAAGTGCTCAAAAACCAGAAGGCAAACATAAAGGATCCAGTGTTTATTATTTTAAAAAACAAAAAGTGTAAGGGGACGCAGCTGCAGCAGGGGGTGCGGGCCCTAGTGCAGTCGCACTGCCTGTCCCTATTACAGCTGTGCTCTTGAACTGATAAAAGGAGGAAGTAGTGTTTTTAGGCAACAGTCGCTTCACCAGAACATTCCCATCTACTTCTTGGTATGCCTGATAAAGCACTGCAGGCTGCTGCTTACAAAAGCTCACACTTCCTTTTACCTATTAGGGCACATTCTCATGAGGAAAAAAAATGCATTAAAAAACAACAACTTGTGTGAATAGATTTGTTTGCAGGATTCCTCAGCAAATAACTTGCAAGCGTTAGGGTTCAAACCGAGGTTTCATAACCGTGCTAATTCCTTCCTTGGCATTTCTTGTGATGGGACACTTCTCACTTTAGTCTGCAATGTGTGTGACACATGTGCCCTCAGTGCACCAGGTAAAAACCAACCAGCCATGCAGACTGATGGGACTGGTGGCAGCTGCTGTGGCAATACTTGTGGCAAAATGGACAGTGAGGGAAGCCATGTGTGAAAAACAATAAAAATAAATTAAGCATGCAGGAGAAGAGACTCGTGTGAATGCACCCTTAGTTTCTAAGGTGCTATCTTGTCTCTTCTTCTGCTTGGCTCCAGACTAGGGTTGCCACCTATGCCAGTTTTTAAGGAACACTTATGAAAAACACATGTTGCAAGGTCTGCATTGGTGCCTAGGCCCTGTGTCACAAGGAGATACTGGGCTACATGTAGACTACAGGTCTAACAAATATGTAAAGGTAAAGATTAAACATGTATGTAATGTGAAAGCTGAGAACTGGAAACTCACTTCATCCAATGGAGAAATGCAAGGTCATGCCAAATGTGTATTCAGAAAAAGCCTAAACACTTCTGCAGACACTACAGAGACCATTGAGTTGCAACTGGATTTCTTCCTGTGGACGTGACTGAAAGCACAGAGTCACCTGGTGGGAAAATCAAACAAAGGACCCTGGAAAGGTACTTAAAGGGGGAGACAAGACAAAGAAGGGAGCTATCTTTCTCTCTCTCTCACTTGGTTGCGATCAGCTTGTTGGACTTTATCTGCATACATCATATCTTACCAGCCAGAGAAGGGCTGCACCAAAGGAACTATGAAGTAAGGCCTTTTGGAAACTAAGAGCCCATTCAGACATGTGTTTAAATCACACAGCTGCGGCGGCGGCATCGTGCCATTTAAAGAACCCCGCACTTCCAGGTTAGTGTGAATGCGGTGAGCGCGCACATTTCCACATAGCCCGAATTTTTGGAGCGGGGTTTGAAAAGCTGCTCGGAGCAACTTTTCAAACCACGCTCCAAAAATTCGGGGTAGGTGGAAATGTGCGCACTCACCGCATTCACACCAACCCGGAAGTGCGGGGTTCTTTAAAACGCACGATGCCGCCGCCGCAGCTGTGCGATTTAAACACACGTCTGAATGAGCCCTTAGACTGATACCCGGCCAAGTTTTCCATCGCTGGCTGTGACATGAACTGAAATACCTTTGGACCTTGATTAGGGTAAGCCTAAGTTAGGAGAATCCAAGTACAGATAGAAATGCATTATTGGTTATGTTAATTTGATTTCTGCACTCTCGAGTATATTTTGCACTGCATGCTTATTCATGATTTATTAAACTTCTTTTAACTGAATTTCATATGGTCCAGTGGAATTGCTAATCCTAACATTGGCGAGACATAGTTTGGGGTTAATTCTGTGTTTACAAACACAGACGAACCTAGAGAGAAAGAGTCTGTGCTGGGAAACTCAGTGGCTGAAAAGGTGACAAGAAGGTTCACCTGTTGCAGGCTCAATCAGTTCTAGAGAGAGAGCTGATCGAGAGAGCTGCAACACAGGGAAATGGAGTCATGACAGCCTAGAGTGGGGTAGTGAGCCCCCAATCTCATGACAGGGGCGCCCAACCAAAGGGAATAAATCCCAGAACTGTGTATCAATGTGTAGGAACTGAAAAGGGAGTTGCTAGCTGTTTCTGGAACTCAGCTCTTAGATTTGAAGCAAGAGAAGCAGGCAAGAGACTATACCAGAGTGCTGTGTTTGTTGTTTTGTTTTTCATTTCGGGTGTCAGGGACCAGTTATCAAAATGGGGCTTGTAAAGGTTTTCTCCAGGCTCCTGAAGGCAGAATTGATAAAGGAGGCACAAGACAGACACCTCCAAACAGAGGGAAAAACTAAACAGCAACTTAAGCAGCTTATATTAGAATTTGAGGGGATGGACCAAACTCAGAATGGAGCTGGTTTGCCAAACCCCTCTCAAAATCCCCCTCCACACAGCAACCAGGAGATGGAGGACCTGAGACAACCAGGGACATGGCTCAAACACAGAGCTCAAGCTGGCAAAAATTAACATGCAGCTCAAATTGGAGCAGTTCAAATTTGAGCAAATGCGTCTAGAAAAGAAGCTCGAACTCAAAAGACAGAAACAAGAAAATGAGCTCGAACTTGAAAGACTGAAACAAGAGAAAGAGATGGAACTCGAAAGACAGAAACAAGAAAAGGAGCTTGAACTACAAAAGCTAAAACAACAAGAGAAGGAGAAAGAAAAGGAACTTGAACTTGAGAAACTAAAACTTGAAAAAGAGAGAGATACAGAACAGCATCAACTTGAACTCCTGAAGACACAGAAGGAATTAGGAATCCAGCCTACACCAGCCTTTGAAAACAACCAAGACAGGGACAGAAGACAACAGATTAGAGATTATTCAGCTCTTCTGCCCCTGTACCAAGAAACTGAATGCATTGATGATGTTTTTCACCACGGCAGAGCACATCTTTCGCCAGGAGCAAATTCACCAGAACCTGTGGGTCAGTCTGATGCTCCCGAAGCTCACCACCAAGGCACGTAATGTATTCAATTCTAAAACAGAAGGGGAATGGCAATATGAGGAATTCAAAAAAGTGGTACTGGACAGCTTCCAGGTAACCCCAGAAACGTACTGACAGAAGCTGCGTAATTTTAAAAAGGGGGAGGGTATGTCTTATGCAGATTGTTACAACATGCTTAAGCAGTTTGGTGTTAACATGTATTTTTCATAAATGTTCCTTAAAAATTGGTAACCTTAATCCAGACTAACATGGCTACTCCCTTAACAGCAGCTCTGGTAGCAGCTCTGAGTGAGGGAGCCACAGGAGGCCTGGCTTTGCCTATTCAACCTCAGGTCAAGCTTGTTCCTTCTCTATGCCAGTCTGCTCTGAGTCCCCCTTTGCCTCTCTTTGCTAGCTCTGACTCCTCTCTTGCTTCTCCAAGCTGTTTCTGGACCCCATTCAAAGTGCTTTGCTACCGCTACAACCAAAAGTTCCTTCCTGGCCTGCTTCAGCCAGGCCTGGGTGCTGATTGCTGAAGGCAGCATGCCCTGGGGATTTATTGTTCCTCCAGACAAACATGAATCTGGCCCAGGGACCTGTCAACCATTACTGTTTTGTGCATGTTTACTTCTGTAAAGTACCATGAACCTGATTCCAGAGGGAACATGGTCTAGTGGAGAGAGCACAGGACCAGAAGTCAGGAACTCCTGGGATTTAATTCCAATTCTGGAACTACTTCCCTTTGGTTCTTGGACAAGCCTCCTCACTGGCCTCAGTTTCCTTGTCTGTGCAGTACGGATACTGGTTTTTCTCCCTCTCTGAGAAGACCTGACAAGCTGATCCTTGTCCCTCCCCTGGGGATGGGAATGAGCAATGTGTTATAAGTGCTAGGTCAGAAGCGGGCAAATAGCAGCTCTTTGGCCCCATTGTGGTAAATGGAGGTGACTCTTGGGACTAGGAGACTTTGCCCACCCCTGTACTAGGTGCTGCAGGCAGGCCAATGACATCCATCTCATTGCATCGATATTTGCTATAGTTTCCCAGATTTCCTTGTGTGTGTGTGCGGGAGGGGGGGCTCACTTTGACTGACCCACTGTTATCAGCATGAATGTCCATGAAAAGTGAATATCGGAGAGAATTCTCTACAGCAGGGGTGGGGAAACCTTTTCCTTCTATGGGTCACTTTGAAAAGGAGTACAAGCTCTGTGGGTGGGATACGAGTTGGGGGCGTGCTCAGGATGGGGGAAGGAAGGGCCCAGAGCATAGAGCTATGCCATGGATTCATCCTCTGTCCTTGAGCCTATGCTTTCATCTCCTCTCCCTTTGCCTGTGCAAACTCTTTCAGAGGGCAGGGACTGGATCCAGGAATTGGGAAAGGATCAAATAACAACAGAGTTGTCTCATGGCTGGAGGTTCCCCATCTCTACAGGGACAGATATTAGCAAGGATAGTCTAGAGCTTCCATTTTAAGATTTCATTTTGTTTCTAACCACCATGTTTCCCTCTTTCCTCTGTTTGACCCTTGAATCCCCACTAGGGCTGAAATGAGCAGCTAAAGCTGTTTTTAGACGAGTGGGTTGCAGCCGTGCAACCCGCTCACATGATTTTTCAAAATCCCGCGAGGTGTGATTAGACATGATGATGAACACGATCACGCACATTAAAGGCGGTCGTGTTTTGTTTACCGACCGTGAACTAAATACCTTGATGTGTGAGGTATTTAGTTCGCGGTCGGTAAACAATGCGCGACTGCCTTGAATGCACATGATCGTGTCCCTTGGATTTTGAAAAATCGCATGAGCAGGTCGTGCAACTGTGACCCGCTCCTCTAAAAGCAGTCTAAGTTGCTGCTCATGAGACATTTTTGCAATATCAGGGACTGGGATCGATTTCTCTACTGTTTCCTGATACTGATGCGATTTCTCAATTCTCCGAATACCATGAGATACTGTCCCATTTACTGACTTTCTGCATACCATTTATTTACCACTTTCCGCATTGCTGAAGGTACTATTTTACTTCTGGGTTTGTTGTTTCCGCATTTCTGAGCCAATCACTGTGTAAATAGCTCACCCCTTAATCTCCCCGCAGTGCCCTTAGCTTCCCCTCCAGCGCCTTCAATCAGAATTGTTGTTCTATGCTGCTCCTTTTGCTTTGGCCAATCTGCATCTGGATTTCAAATTAGTAAAGGAATCTATGTACCAGCTGTGGCAAAACACCAGCAGGGGGCACTATACAGCTGAGCAACCCACCTCACTGTGTTTCTCCAAATCTCTGACCAGGGGTCCCCACAGCTGGCAAACCCCCCAAAACCCTTGGTATTCCACTGCCACCACCCGAGTGTATCCCAGCGGGCATTCACACCACTCAGGAAATGTGAACCCCAAAAGGCACAGGCCTCACAGCTTCCCAAGACCACCCCCCTTTCCTGGCACGCTTTTCCTGGGATTTCCTCCCCTGCATTGGAGGCCGATCCCCAGAGTCACCCACGGGAGGTTTCCCTTGGTCCCAAAGCTGTTGGCTTCTAGCCAAATAAGTAGTTTCCCCCTCTGTAGTAGCTTGGCCTGGTTACCTGACCCAAGGAGACATTTAATGGTCAACCAATAACACACACACACACACAGAGTAGGGTAAAAACAAAACTTAGAATTTACTGGTGCATATAAACAGGAATAAAAGCAAAGTGTACACCGAGAACCAAGAGGTAATAAACTCTTTGAGCAAGGTGAGTCACTCCTTTGGACGTGGTAGTCCGTTTGGAACGCGTCTCTCTACCACTATATATGATGTAGCAGGCAGACAAGCAAAGCACTCACGCAGCGCGGTTCTGGTCTCCATAGGGGATGTTTTTCCTATGGGGTTCAAGTTCTTGTCCTAGCAAGGCCAGAGTTACTGCCAAGCCATCCAGTTTATGTGTGCCTCAGGCAGAGAGGTCATGCGACTGTAGCAAAGTGTGCCAGAGAGCAAGCCCAGAGAGACCAGAGAAAGCCAAAAGCCCCCGGCTCAGTCCTTTTAAAAGTTCCCTCCCCCCCATGATTCGTTCAGGCGGGTCACCTGGCCAAAGGTAGATTCCCCCTGACCAGTCCGAGCCAATCAGGTTTTTGTCTCCTGGTGGCCTTAGGAAATTCCTTAAGAATTTCAGGAATGTGGAGTCCTTCTCATGTGCTGGATTAGAGGCCTTAGCACTCGGTTAAGCCTGACTTGGGTTCAGGCAGGGTGTCTTTGTCAGTGCCAGTGGCTGTCTTTGCCCGTGCCCCGTGGCATTTTGCTACACCAGCTAATGAGCGACAAGGAAGTACAAGGGAAAATGGAGTGCAAGAAATGCGCTATTGCATTGGCTTTACCTCTCGGGGTTTGAAATGGACGGCAAAGCGGTAAACAGGATCCCATTACACAGAAAGTTGATAAATCGAGAAACAAAATGTTGATCAAGACATTACCGACTACTGTGAGGTTCTCCATTCAACTGAGACAGTATTGGGAATTGGGATTTCAACAAGATTTCCCTTTTTAGCAAAATCTCGTTCTAATCACCACTCTTTCATTAGTAAGTTTTCTAGCAGTTCACCATTGTTGCGTTTGCATGCTGTGCACTGTTAAGGAGCTGTTATCTGAGGGGAACCTGGTGACGTGGGGTACAGGATCTGGAGCTTTTGAGGGTGTGCAGGATCAGAGGTTGGAGAATATAGGGGAGCAGTTACAAGGGGCTCGAGGACTGGGGCTGATTCCACTGTCAATCAACATAACGAGGGCTGGGAAGAACCAGGGCAGAGGAGATTAGGCTGCTGGAAACTGGTGGGGTCAGGGAGCTGACACCTCGGGAATCACAAGCAGGTTTGATTATGCTGGTGGCTTGGTAGCAAGGTAGTGTCACAGGGACAGGGTAGCCAGGGGACAAGGATGGGGAAGACCTAATCCCCCCAAAGGAAGGGAGGGGGAAGAACCCCCGTACGGGGAACTTATGGAAGAGCCTGTGGGGAAAAAGGACCTCTCAGTGCGTCTCGGAACCTCCAGAGACTGCTCTCATCTTGAGGCCAAGAAGCCTACTGCAGAGAGGGCCTGTTTCATCATCAAGGTCAGGGAGCAGACTTAAGACCCCCCACACCAAGACCCTCCCAAAGGGAGAAGGAAATGCAAGGGGACTGGAATGAAAGGTTCCCGAAGCTAGGAGAAGGGGGACACAGGGATATGCCTCTAGGAGCCCCCAGGGACAGCCAGGGACAGCGGAACTGAATCCGTGGGATTTCTGACGCCGTGCCAATGGACAGAGGTCAGGAGCCCTTGAGGAAGGGGGTAACCCTAGATGGGCCCCTCCAGCACACGGGTAATATCCTGCAAGAGTGGTATCAGAGCTAAGGGGAAGCCGAGCGGTGGGGAGGGAAACCAAGACACACAGCACACGAAACACAGGACACCCCAAGAGGGGATCAAACACACGGGCTATAGGGAAAACAGGGGGAGGTAGGGATACAAACCAGGACACACAGCACATAGAACACCCGAAGAAGGGATCCAACACATGGGCTATAGGGGAAAACAGGGAGGTAGGGATACATACCAGGACACACAGAACACAGTACACTCCAAGAGGGGAATCAAACATACAGACTATAGGGGAAACAGGGAGGTAGGGATGCGCACGCAGCACGCTACAGAAGCAGTGGACAAGGCACAACTGCATTTCTCTTTCTCTCAAAGTAGGTAAGAGACATTGCTCCACTAGCTTCCTGAGGCCACACTAGAGCTTCAAACCATCTGTGGCCTATCAGGAAGCTGGGAGGCTGGACTGGGGAAACAAGCCCCAGCTGGGGGAGGGCGTAGACATACAAGGGGCAAGGAGACAGGGAAAAACATATAGAGGAGGAATGCGGACGGTTAGCAAGTTTACCAGCTGGTGCAGGCCCCAAAAGCACCCCTCCCGCATCCCAAGGGCATGCGTTCGTGCCTGGAACCTGGCAGGTAGGTCAGGATCCTGGGTGCCTGAGGCTTCCTGTCAGAATTGTTTTTAGGAATGGAGGGAACTATGGGTGAAGGTGGCATGGGTGGGCATGCATGCCCATGACCCACGCACTGGCTGTATATCCACACATGGAGCATTGGGGGCAAATCCAGGATGTTCCATGTGGGGGCAGGCCAAACAGTGCGTGAGTAGGGGCGCACGCCCATCCATAGTCCATTTGATTTCCCCCCCCCCCCAGATGTGCGGAGGCGCTCAGTTCTCCACCCAGCACACACAGACCTCCCCCCCCCCACCACCACCACGCTGGGCCCATTTAAAAATGGCCAATTACCTGTTTGTGCAGGTCTCAACAGCAGAATAGGTGCAGCTCATTGGGTACACGCTGGCTTTAAATATTAGTGTTGCTGTGATTAGAATGGAGTTGGACAAACCATTCCAGTGCATGCATAGTCCTGCGCAAGCCCTCAGATGAGGGATGCCTGGAACCTGGAGCTACTCCATGCCTCTTGGTGTCTCTCCATTTCTTGGATGCTGCACCCACTCTGTTTCGGGGGGGAGGCAGGAAATCCCATTCTATTTTTCTGAGATCCACAAACACCAACTCCCTGAATTCCCCCTCCACCCTAGGGACATCTAGTCACAGATCCAGACCTGTGATCTGTTCTTTCAATGGTTTAAACATCAAGCAGGGCAGACATGTACATTTGCAGCATCAATCAAGATTGCCAGCATGACGCTTCCATTGCAGCTAGGGTTCTAGCAACAGATCCGGGGAGGTGATGTTGGTTTTTTTGGGAGGGGTGGGAAGTTGCATTTCTGATGCAATCTGGAGCCAAGAGAGTACATCGTGTGTGCATGTGTGAGTGCAAATACATATTGTGAGGATGGACTTGTACCAGGTTCCAACAAACAGGTGGTTTTGGAGAAGAAGCTGGTGCACTCCTGCGTGCCTGTGGTTTGGGAAACCCAAATACACTTCTGTGGGACAGTTCAGATGGAGAGATCAGACCTCCCAGTCTGCAGGGACTGAAAAGCCTGAAAAACACCCTGACCTAGCAAACGGCTCTTATCCCTTCAGCTGAGCGATTCTGGGTTAATAGTTCACTCCAAGTACACTCACCTGGGGCAGGTATAGTTCTTTCAGGGAGCAGAGTCTGCAATTCATTACTCTTATCAAAACCGGGCTGCTCCTTGTTTGTTTCTCTAGTCAGTGATAAGGAATAGGACCAGCCTTTCAGCCCCTGACCCAAGCAGGAGAGAGGGAGGGAGACAGGTGATGCTATCCTGACCTCTGCAAAGAGCCATTGCCTCTGTCCATGACCTCCTGCCCAGGGCAGTTCAGTGCAGGTTTGAGCTGGACATACTGGTTTGCTATCTGAGATTATGCTCATTGCCCATTATCGGAGACCTCTGGGAGCCCTTTGCTGGGACTGGAGGTTGCCTGGCTGATTATTGGGACTGATGCTGTGTTACTGTAGGGCTGCATAGGAATCCTGGGGAGAGCTGAAACAACGGCCTGCAAAAATGGGTACACCCATCAAATTTCCGGTACCCGAATTGAACCAAACATTTCAGGTACTTTCAGGTACCCAAACTGGTTTTCGATCAGGTATATTGAAATACCGGCAGCTGGTATACCAAAATACTGATTTTTAGGGGTGGGACACCGGGGAGAATACCGGATACTGGATTTACCGGTGTCGGATCTCCCGGATACCAGATTTACCGTTATCGGCATACTGGATTTTTAACATTGGCCACGTTACCGGATTGTTTACATTGCAGCTATTGACTTCGATGGCCGCAATGTAAAAAATCCGGTAAAGCGGCCAATGTTAAAAATCCGGTATGCCGGTACAGGTAAATATCCGATTTATTGGATTAAGCTGGTACACCCAAATATCGGTTCTCAGGAGGACCGGAATTCTCACCCCTACTGATTTTGTCCCGATTTGGGGGATTTTTCTGGTATTATTTCGGTTTTTCGGGTACTTGAGAAACAGTAACTGAAATTTTGTGCCCCCCCCAGCCCCCGTGAGTACTCAATTGGTATTCAGGTGCCAATTTGGATACCCAAAATGGTACCCAAAAATGTGAGTATTACCCCTGGGTACCAAATTAGGTACTGTTTCAGCTCTAGGCCTGGGCTGTGCACACGGCATTTCCCCATCCAGCCTCCCTGGTTGCCACGTCACCTTGACTCCAAGATGCTGTGCATTAGCTTCTCCTACTTGGCTGCCAAGTCGATGGGTTTCTTTCCCTTAAGCCCTCCAGAGTCTGGTGGATTTCCCCCTCCCCAATCCTACATCCTGGAGCTGCACGGAAATGAAGAGTGCCTCTCCTAATCGCTCTAGCCCCTTGGTATGTGCAGCAGGGCATGGCAGAGCACAGCAGGGGCCAGGGGAAATCGCTGGAGGGTTTCCTGCCAGAAAGTCCATCTGAAACATCCATTTCAATCCAGCTGCTGTGGGGACCCCAGGGCCTCCAGGGAGCTGGGAAATTGCTCTGTGAATGTTGAGAACAGGAGGCCGGGATACGACAGCAGCACATGCCAGACTGGGACGTGGGTCCAAGTGGGATTGTGACGAGAGGCCAAAGCAGCACACTGCAGCAGCTAGGACAGGACAAGCACCCAAGGGGTATGTGTCTATGTGAGAAAAAGACATGCCCAAGGAAAAACTGCTGCAAATGACTGGATCCCAAAAGGGATCCATCCGAGATCCCTGATCGCTTTCCTAGTGAGATGTGACACAGGCCTCTAAGTCCTTTGAGTACGGTTGCCACTTATGCCAATTTTTAAGGAACACTTATGAAAAATACATGTTGCAGGGCCGGTATCGGCACCTAGGCCGATGCAGGAAAACAGCAGCAAGGGACCCCCTTCAAGCAGTGGTGGCTCCAGGGAAGCTGGGGCCTGCCTGGTATGAGATGGTGAAGTGGGCAAGCCCCCTCCTAACAGAAATGTTTGAGGGGCCCACACTGATTTGCTCATTAGGAAAAGGAAAATGTTCCTGGAATTCATTATTGATGTTCAATTAAACATAACTTCCCCTTCAGGGGCCAGGGCTCCGTGCACTGCAGACCCTGCAGGCCCATAGGTTGTTATTTCTAACTGACATGTGTCCCCTCCTTAATTGCTGCACTTGTCTGGATCCTACCTTCCCTACATCTTGCTGTATCCATTTCTCAGGGTCCAGGGCCTGTCACCAATGGGATACAACCTCACCACGGCTGTTGTCACTGGTGGAGTCAAAGAACCACCCCACCGGATCATGAATTGTTGCAAGATCTTTCTAGGAGGTGGTGAGAGAAATTTGCAATTGCTCTTACTTATTATTACCATAAAACCTTTGTCTCTCTCCCGTTTGCTTTGTAGAGCTGCCATGAAGCACATTGGCCACTAGAGGTCACTAGACTTCCATGAACAGCATACAAGACTTGGCTGGCCCTTGGGTTTCACCCAGCGCTGGTGTACTGGTGAAACTGGCAGACGCTCTGGAGTTTCGCTGAAAAATACATTCAGAGCTCTGATGAAGCTCGTTGTCATGCACGCTGGGTCTCCGAGATGGAGGAGTGAATCCATGCACAGTGAATGGCTAATTTCAGAATTAAATGGGGTGACAGACAGCAGCTGGGTTTTACTTTGTGATTGGAATCTTGTACAAAGCTTGAAGTATTCCTGTGGCTCTGACTGCTGGGGCACACTGCATGGGTGTTTCCCAGGTGTGGCCCTGCCATTAAACAGGTGAGATTGCGCATCACGCCAGGGAAATGTTTCATTTCCTGTCAGTGGGGTGTGGTGCCAGCTGGCACATCCTAGCCGTAGGAATTCACCCAGCATGGACACCTGGTGAGAACATCCACCCAGAGCATCAGGCTCCAAGACCTGGACTTACCAAACGCTCCTGCAGATTTACTCCCCCACTTCATACAACCGTGCAGGTCAGAGCTGGTGATGCAGGCAGGGAACGACAGGGGGGTAGAGGAGCTCACTGTGCTCAGGGAACCAGCTCATCTTCAGGAGGGGAAAAGAGATGGGGAGGGAAAGAGGGGAAGAAAGTGGTTAACCTTCCTTACAAATCCCATCGACTACAGGTACTCCTCCCTATCCCAGCTCCCACACAGACACAACCTCAGTGGCACCCCAGCTTGGCTCAGCTTGCAGCAGCACATCCCAGGTGCTTGCTTTCTCTTAGGGAAAAAAACTGGTTCAAAGAGAGACCTTGAGTGCCACCCAGACTCACCCTCCTCACTAGGAACCACCTCATTATCTACCCCAACCATTCTGAGAATAGAGTTCCTTCGGAGGCTGGAGTATCTCCAGCGAAGGCAATTCCACAGCCTCCCTGTGGAGCTTGCTCTCTTGTCCCAGCCTTTCAGAGTTTGAAAGCAACCCCGTACCCGCCCTGCAGTGTCTTGAGGACTCCTGGGAATTACCTGCCTCCCCATCTCCCTGGTTTGTAGACACCATGTCTCCTCACTTCCCTGGGCTGGGTGTGATGGTGGGTGCAGGGAAGGTCATGAGATGCCGGTGCAGGACATACTCATGTCTCTGTCCCTACACTTTGTCTCTCCTCACTCTTCCCCTGAGCAGGCTCGAGCCAGAAGTCTCCATGAATTCATCTCTCATGACATTCACAGCTCTAGATTCCTGTAAGCAGAGAAGGCTATGCTTGAGGTACCTCAGGCAACACTCTTGCCTGGTAGCCATTCAAGGCAAGGTTCTCCTCACTCTCCATTTCATGGTCCTATCTGGCTTGGGCCCTTTCATTTCCTGGAACCAGGCTATGGGACTCCCTTTCTGAGCATGCCCACAAACATCCCCTCAGGCAGGTTTCAGGAGAGGTGCAACGCCTTTCTCTTCAGGTTAAATCACCTCTGATCATCAGTGAATTCCCCTTTCCCCAGTTCCTCCTGCGTGGGTTGTTCTTCATATCCTTGTGACCATGTTCTTCAGTTTGGTTGAGTGGCTGCTTCTCCCTGGACGACTGGGTTCTGCCTCATTTTGGCCATTGCTGTTTTGTCAGGCATCTACTGATGGACACTTCAAAAATAAGGGCATGTAAGAGAGAGACAATGGAAACCAACTCAAAGGCTTGGACAAGCGGGAACAAAGGGGCTGGAGCACAAAGGTTTAGAGACTGTTTGGTCCAAACGTGTCCCTCAGGCCCGCCATTGTCGCTAGTGCCATGCACACAAGCCCAGAGACGACAGCCAGTGTGGTTCTTCCACACCTTGCTAGTGAAGCTCAGGTGAATCTAGCTCTTTCCCTGGCAGACTTGCCACTGAGGCTAAAAGCTGGCTGGTAAGCAGCCTGCTTAGAAGGGGGGAAAGTGCTGTGCTGAAAGGACAAGTGTGTTTGCTTTTAATTGGCTTGAAGGAAATGTTTTCTTCAGCTCAGTGTGTCCTTCACCGGCCAGCAATGATTACATAAGCATCCTGCTGTTCTGGTCAGGAGGGAACATTGTCATGACCTTTTTCCTTCTGGGGCTACTTCCTTTTCTAGTCCAAACACACTCCATCTCATGACCCAGTGACATGGACGTGCATGGGCTTCCCAGCTTCTTGGTCCCACGACCAACCTCCTGGCAACTCCCTCTCTATCCCTAGATGCAGAGATAATAGGTTGTGGCAGAGCTGAGACAGGCTATATGCCAGCTTCTGTGGGAGGTGGGCTTCTGAGGGACTTGCTCCAGGATGAATGAGCTGCAGCAATACTTTGTCAGCTCCTGTTTCTCAGTAAAGGGAAGAGCTAAGGGGACTGAAAGTGCCACAAGAAGGTAGTTGACAGGTTCCTCAAGATTGATCATCCTGGAGATGACATGTTTAACATCACTAACACTGCAGGACAGTGATGGGTCTAGAACCCAGATCTTCTGTCCCCTAGCCCAGTGCTTTCGCCACTGTTTCACAGCACCAGTTGAAGGAGTTTGGGTCAGTAGTTCCCAACTGCCAGTTTTTGGCCAAGTTTTTGCTAGTTCTGGACACATCCCTCAGCCACATCCCATACAGCCTCATCTGGCACTCTTCTCCTCCAATGGGAAGAGAGCTGGAAGTAGGCAGGACTTTAACTTAGTCCTCTGGTCATTTTGAACGCTGGTGGAGAGGGCAGGTGTTCCCATCTAACCAATCAGTGGTGCTCTGAGTGCTTGGCTGGTTTTCACAGCACTGCTCCTGCAATGGGGAGGGGGCTTTTCTAGAAGGCCATGATTTAATCAGAAAGACTTTGCTGGCCCTCTGGGAAAGCCTGGGATCCGCTAGCTCAGTGCAGCGAGCCCATGCAATCTCCTCTGAAGTGGCTCCGTAGGGCTGTCACTCACTGTGGGTCTACTACCGAGCAGAGGATGCCAAACCCCGAGCTGCCCAAGAAGCTCTTATCTGTGGGCATCTGCGGCAGCAGCGGAACTAGGGCAGATGCTTTTAACTGATACTATTTATAGTGGCAGCCTGAGGGAGAAAGATGCTGTAGCCAGCCCAGCAATGCTGATCCCAGGAAGCCAGGAAGGAAAGCTTCTTGCTAGGCAAACAGCAGTAAAACCCATCTCAGATACTGTAAAGCAAAGCTGTCACTGCACTGAAGACAGACAGGTGTTTGCCTGACCTTCTAAAGGCTCCATGGCCTGGTGGGTGAGCCGTACTGCACTGTGCCCCAACAGCTGGGAGCACAACTTGTGAGCAGCAGGAACCCTCCACAAGAACCCGGCTGCTGCAGCACTCTGCCAAAGACAGAATTCAGTTACAGCAGGCGGGAAGTTAGCTGGCAACACACGGCCCCCCTCAAGCTGTGCCTACTTGCGGTACTCCACACACCTGCCGAGACACACTGAAACCACTGAGACGTAGTGTCATCTGGGAGCTCTCTGGCTGGGCATAGCAGTGGCAACACCCTGCAGGTGGGTAGGGATGTACAGAGAAAAACATCTGCCCAAGCCAGGAACTCCCAGGGAGAAAGGGAGGAGCCTTTAAAGGGGCAGGCAATAATGGAGACACCAACCCTACACCAGGCTTCTCCTTTGCATCTCCCAAGGGAAAGTAGGGGGTGGGGAGGGATTTGAGCAGCAGATGCTAATACTTTCAGCAGCTGGGAAGGAGCCTTGTGCAGAACAGAGAACAAACCCATTGCTAGGACTATGGTAGAGTCAGGCATTGGATAATACCTAGAGAAATCCTGTTTGCTCCTCACTGATCGGGGTGATTTAGGGGAATCCTTTCCAGTCTCTGGTGACTATGACAGGGAGCACAGCATCCAGCTGTTGGTTGGAGGGGACAGACGCTCAGGACACCGACTGCAGGGGACAGTTCTAAGGGGACAAGAGTGTTTTGGAGCAGGGAGGGACTGTGAGGCAGAGGCAGGGGCAGAGACAGGCAGCAAGGGAAAGGCTGAGTACAGTGGGAGAGTACCCTGGGGTGTGCATGATACACATGGGAGGAGGGGAGCTATTCTGTTGTTGTGTATGGAATGAGCAAGAGACTCTGGAGTTTGCTGCTGCTAACACAACCCACCTCTCTCTCAAAACACAGACAAACCCACCTTCTAATTGTGCTAATGCAGGGGTGGGGAAACCTTCCCTTCCCAGGGGCCACTTTGAACATTAGTACATGCTCTGAGGGCCACATAGAAGCTGGGGCAGGGTGCTTAAGGGGTGCACTCAGGAAAGGGAGGGTGCAGATCCTGGATCTGTGCCAATGAATCTGTCTCCCATCCTTGTGTGCATGCCGTCATCTCTGTTCCCTTACCCTGAGCTCTGTCTCTCAGTGGTTAGGGGTAGGAACTAGGGCTACAACCCAATTAGAAATTTTAGTTGATTAATCAGTTAAGCCTTTTTGTTGATTAATTAATCAATGTTCATTTGCATAAATGTACATAAATATACATCAATCTGCCTAATTTGCAAGCGTTGGGTAAACTTGCCTTCTGCTGGAACATGTCCCTGAGCTACGGACTCAGAACTACGGACTATCAGAAGGTCCTGGCAGCTAACTGATTAACCGGGTGATACATTTTAATCGGTTTTAGACAGATTAATTGATTCATGGTTGCAGCCCTAGTAGGAACTGCATCTAGTGGCCAGATGCAGGCACTGGAAAGGGGCCTCATAAAACTAGAGGCAGGCCACATTTGGCCTCAGAGCCTGAGGCCTCCTACCTGTGTGCTAAGTAAGCAGTACTCTTAAATAGATTTAATCTCCACTAGAGGTCACTCAGAACACCAGGTATATCACTAGTACAAGACATCCCTGCTTGTGGTATGACCGTATGAGGCCTATGATCCAGATCCAGCGTTGTCCCTTAGCAAGGGTGAATTTGCTTGGGACTCTGGATTCAAGAACAGGGGCACAGATGAAGAGCCAGGACAGACAAATCATTAGAAAATCCAAAGCCAGGCTCAAAGTCACACACGGGGCCTTGGTCGATGGTCTCCTTCTGGCTGCAGATGAAGGTGCCGTGTTGCTGTAACGACTATCATAGAGTCCACTGATTGGTTAGATGGGCAGCACCTAACCTCCCCACCAGAGTTCAGACTGACAAAGTCCTACCCACTTCCAGCTCTCTTCCCATTGGAGGAGAAGAGTGCAGGATGAGGCTGCATGGTTTGTGGCTGAGGAATGTGTCCTCTGTGGTGATTACGTGGAGGAGAGACTAGTGCTGCTCTAGAAGCTCTCTTTTCCTGGCAGGGGCAGTCTTTCCTGTGGGGGGTGGCACAGGGTTCTGTCTGTCATCCCACTTGCTTAATGTATCCGTGGGGCTGTGAAGGGAATTTGTGAGGAAATGGGGATGAGGATGGCACCAATCGAGGAGGAGCAATGGAGTGAGGGGGCGGGGCAAAGTTGCTCTCACACCCATTTCTGACTAGCCCTACCCCCTACAGAGAATTGTGGTGCTCCATATATGTGGAACCACATCAGAGGGGGTGGTAAAGTCCCTATGGGCTGCCCCCTTTCTGAGATGGCCACCCCCAGAAGTCCCAATTTCTCCAGGTTACATGGGGCACCGTTGGCTGAGGCAGAGAAATTGAGGCTTCGTTTGACGACTGGGTCAAAATGTGGCATCTCTGGATAAAACCCAGAGAAGTAGCATCCCTGCTGGTAGGGACTGGTTCTGGATGAGACTAGGCAGCTGCAGTGGAAATCTGTGCTGTAGCTTTTAACTGGGGCAGGGCACAGCAGGTTGTCTGTTGAACAAGGTATGCAACTGCTCCTACCATCAGGAATAGGATCTGCATCAGCTGCCCATTGCCTTCCAGGTAAAATTAAAGGTGTTGGCTTTGACATAGAAAGCCTGGGTGTGGGTTAGATGATCCTCTCTTTCTCTCCCTGTGCACTAACTAGGGTTGCCACCTATGCACATTTTTAAGGCACCAATGCCGGCCCTGCAACATATATTTTTCATAAGTGTTCCTTTAAAATTTGCAGATGTGGCAACCGTAGCACTAACAGCTGGAGCTACAGCGAACGAAGACAGTTGAAAAGGAGGGAACAGCTAGCCAGGTGCTTTCTGCAAAGGCCTTGAACTATGGTCTTGCTCCTTCTCGTCTTTCCAGCCTCATTTCCCCGCTAGGTTCCCACCTTGGAATGTCACTGCTTCTCTGCCACCGCTCTCCCCCACCCCACAGTCTTCCTAAAGTGTCTTTGACCGTTTTTCCATGCTTCCTCCTATGCTTGGAACTCCCTCCCTGAACACACGTGCTCTGCTCTCTCCCTTGCAACCTCCAAATTCTTCCTATAAACCCATCTCTTCTGTAGGCCTTCCCTAGCTCTTCATCCTGTAGGTTGCTCCTTTATGTTCCTCCTCATGCTGTCCCGTCCTTCAGGCTCCCTGCTCCTTCCTTGTAATCGAGGGAGCTACATGGATGTATCCCTGTGCCCATTCCCTTGTTACCTGTCCTCTTGTTTGTTCTAAATTTTAAGCCCTTTGGGGCAGTGACCTGTCTCTATAATCATGACTGTTCAGTACCAGACACATTGCTGGCTCTCTATAAATAAACAACAACAATAACTATTGAGTTGATTCCCCTTTGTCTGAAAGATCCCATGTCTATGGATCTTCAAGGCATGCTCCAAGGCCAATCTATTTTGCTAGATATTGGGGGGGGATGTGGGCCCCACAATTCCAAGAGTTCAGCTCAGCACCTCAAATTAGGGGAGTGGGGAAGCAGTTGAGCAGAGAGAAGAAAAGAGAAAGTCTCCAGGCTTTCTCTGTCAAAGCCACGGAGCAGTTGATCCTGGGAACTGAGCTCTGAGGGGGCCTTTTGCAAGTGACCTGAGCGCCACTAGGAAATGTTTGGAGGGAGAGGGAGCGGGCCCAGCACACCACCCCCGCCCACTCTGAACATTTCCTCACTCAAGCCACTTGCAAAGGGCCCTGCCAAGAAATAAGTTTTCAGGGTGGGGTGGGGTGGAGTCCAGGCCTTACTCTGAAAACTCCCTTCCTAGGAGTTGTTGCTACTTCAAAGGGGAGGAAACCCCACTGGCACCTCAAGCGGTGCTGCCTTAATGGTAAGCCCTGCCCCACACCCTGGAGGCCCTGCCCCCTTGCCCTTATGGGGGCCCATAACTGGGACATGAGCCCTGCCCCGCGCAGCCTTGCTACACCACCACTCCACATCCAGATTGTTTGAAGAACTCAGCTGCCATTTAGACATTGACGTCGGGGTCAGTTTAGAGGAGCACCTTGCCTCAGGTCACCTCTGGGCAGATTCTCAGCAGTTCTGAGCCTTTTTGAAAATGCGCCCTGCTGCAGAAGGGTATGAACTGGGCCCACATAGCAGGACTGGGCATTGGCATGTTTGTTCTGTTACGCAGACTGCGGCTGGAGTTTGTTAAGGGGTCAGACTGACTGGGTTGTTTGCTTGTCTTTTACAGCTTCCTTTGTGGTATTTTAACAGCCTTCTAGGTGCCTAGAGCTACATGTGGAAAGTGAAACAAATAAATTAATAAATAAATGAATTTTGCTGTCATCTCATCTCCCCACGCTGCCTAGTTCTCAGTAACCCCTGCCCTAGCCTTCCCCTGATGCAGCATGTTATATTTTTTAAAAGAGCTATTAATTAGCACAGGTCCAAGCTTCCACACTGATTAGGCCTAAAACCTTCAAGAAGCAGTGTGTTGGCAGGGTGGTCGTTCTTCCCTTAGCCAGAGCAGAGACATCCAAGTTCTCAGAACCTGGCAGCTTTAAACTCTTCCTTAAAAGCAGACAGCATCTTTCAGAGCAGACAGAGTCTTTTCCTGGGCCCAAGGGAAAAGCAACTGGGGAGAGAAGAAGGAGGCTCTGCAGGCCAATAAAAGGGATGAGAGAGAAGCAGGCAGCTAATTGCTGGCACAACACAAGGAAAGCACAAGTTTTCCTTTAGAGAAGGAGTGGGCTGACAGGGAGATTAGGAAATGGGAAGGTAGCATTGTTGGGTCCTCAGCATTGCCACTGGCTCTCAGTGACATGCCCCCTCTCTGTGGGGACAGTAGTATATCGTGACCGCATGAGGGGCTGTGATGCTCCACGCTCTGTTTTCCAGTAGCTTTGGGACCCTTTCCTGGCAGGTACGATGGGGTTGCAGAGAACTCATGTTACTGCTCCTGTTGTCATTAGTGTTTCCACGCCAACATCAACTGCTACCAGCCATCCTTATTTTCTCGGGAAAGCCTCATTTTGTGTTGGAGAGTTGTGCCAGTCGGAACGGTGTTTGTGCTAAGGAGGAGGCCCACCAGGGCTTGTCGACGCATCCCGAATGAGACAGGACACCAAAGATGGGGTTTAAAAAGGCTGTACTCTTTATTATGCCAGATCTTAATTAGAATAGGTGGGGGAAATCGCCTAATGCGATTTGGGTCCAGTACTTAACGGACAACAAACTAAATTCAGGGGTGGTTTCGATTTACCCTCGATTACCACCTCATTACTGAACACAACGTCTCCCACCCCTCCTGTGGCACCAGCCACAGGTGAGGGGGACCCAAGTCCTTCCAGACCGGAGTAAGGTACCTGATGGCTGGGGACCATACGTGTGCCTACCGCCCTCGCTGGTCACCCCTCCCAGGGAGGCTACCCCGCCACTTGCCGTACCCTGCTTTTGCGGTAGGTGTGTCCTTCCCATCCTTAAGGAGATGACTCCCACTTATGGTGATCCTAATATATAACTTGAACATTGTAGTACTGGACCCCTGCCACTATGGGACTGCCGGAGTTCACCGGACAAGCCCGCCTCCCACCTAAACCCCGACTAACCTAAAACTTGTGCTAACTTCTCCTTCCGGGCCTGTAGGTAGCAGTCATTTCCCTCCGGGGACAGGTGAACCCCATCCTTCTGGAACAGCTCCGGCTACTTATGTGACAGGGCATAAGTGTGGATACTGTCTCCTCCCAGCCCTGCTAGCACCTGCCTGTCATTGTTTTGTCTATTTTCCTCTGGTGTACGGCCTTACCCCAGGACAACTGTTCCACTATGTCAGTCCAAATAATAAGAGTTCATGGGAACAACTTCTTTATCTCCCACATGTCATTCTTGACCTTCTTAATGAGTTGCACAAATTTCAAGTGTGGCAAGTCATTCTCGCCTAGGTGGAGGACTATGATGTCTGGTGGGGGGCCGCTGTGCGGCACCTGGAAACCGGGCAGCAGCTGATGCCATCTCATGCCCTTCCATTGAGCTGACAAACCCAGTTGGGTTCCCCACTGGAACTGACTAGCGGCCTTAGCTGCCCAGCGTACCAGACTGTGGCCGATGATCCAGACTTGCCTTCGCCGATGAAAGGGTGTACCTGAGAAAACAAATAACCATGTCAGTAATGATAATGACCGTGGGGTTGCCGGATATATGACTGGAATGCCCCCAAATGCCAGGGGCCCACTGCCCGTACACCCTGTTCCAACATGCCCCAATCCGGAATGAGTGGGATCCAAAAACTGCCACAGGCAGGCCAAGACAGGCCACAGTGGCCCTCAAGACCATCATGAATCAGTGTCTGGTCAGGCAGTCGCCCCCGGCACGCCAAAAGAGGGGAGGGCCGGGATGCGAGGGTGGATGGTGAGGTATTGCTCCATGGCGTGGATTGGGCACAAGTCGGGGGACCTGGCCCCATTCAGCCTGACCCACTGCCCCCTGTCTCTCTAGTCAGTTTTGGATCAGCAGATTTGAAGGGACGCTGTCGTTGGCGTGATCTGAATGTCCTCCATGCCTAAGGCCCTACCAGTGGAGTCCCTGACTGATTCGGCCACCAGCTCGCTCACCTGAAAGGCCCCGAAGAAAGCTAGTTTGAATACTGCCCTAAACAAACAAACCTCATAAACATCCAAACAAACTTGAGGCAGGACCCTGCATATGTCCAACAGCAGAGGGGTGTTAATGCGGATACGCCTGCCTGGGATGCTGCCTTGCTGCCAGGACCAGCATTCTAACAGACGACTGGTGAAAAAAACCCTCTTGGGGGGTGGCTGACCTGCCAGGTTGCTCTTAAACCCTAATGCTGCCAGCTTGCCAGCTATTGTGCCGACCACTGTCCCTCTCCGCCTCAGGTCGGTGCAGGGCGAACTGGAGCATTTGGGGATCCGGGATGGGGAAGCCGAGACCCCACCCTTGCAGAGTCCGGAATTGCTGAAATTCCCGGAAGGCTCTGTCCTAAGCTGCCCCTGTCCTGGACGCCAGAGATCCCTGAACGGTGGTGTACAGTTCTAGCACCCAAGTTTCCACACAGACGGCAGCAGCTGTTCTGGGGTCAGCCTGGCTCCAGGTGCCAGAGATCAGAAGCACTTCATCCGGAAGCGAGAAAGGGCGTTGGTGACACAGTTGTCAATGCCGGGCATGTGCCTGGCTTGGAACACAATATTATGGTTCAAGCACGTGAGCACGAGCGCCCTAACCAGCTTCATAACCCGTGGGGACCACGACGACAGGGCGTTTATGATGTGAACCACTGCCTGGTTGTCACACCAGAAAAGGATTGTGTGGTTTGCTAATTCAGCCGACCACAAACGGACAGCCAGCACGATAGGGAACAGTTCAAGGAAGGTCAAATCCTTTGTCACCCCAGCCTCTATTCAGTCGGGAGGCCAGGGGGCAGCAGCCCACCTGTCCCTAAAGAATAATCCGAACCTGCTGACTGCGTCTGAGTGGACCTGCAGTTCGGCTTCCAGAAGCTGGTTCTGTTGAAACCTGCCAAGAATGAGGCCCACATTTCCAGGTCTTCCTTCATTTCCCTGTTAAGCCTGATGTGATGGCAGGGTCAGGGGGCACCCTATAGCTGCGCATACAGGCGGGACAGAAAGGCCCACCCCGGGGCCACCACCCTGCACACGAAGTTAAGACTCCCGAGCAATGACTGGAGTTGGTGGGCCATCACTTTTGTTGCTGCAAGACATTCACTGATCTTGGCTCAGAGGGAGCTCAACAATTTTTTCTCATGCAGGAGGGAGATGGCTGCTACTACGTCCAGCTCTACGCCCAGGTATGTCAATTTGGTGGTTGGTCCCTCTGGCTTTTCAGGTGCCAAGGGGATCCTGATCTCATCCGCCACCCTGTGGAAGGTCCGCATCAACGCCCAGCATTCCCCCGTGTCTGCCCAACCAATGAAGAGGAAGTCATCGAGATATTTTGTGACCTCCTCTGCGTCGGCCTGCTGCTGCACCACCCATTCAACCAGGGAGCTGAATCTCTCGAAAGCTGAACAAGAGATTGCGAAGCCCATGGACATGGCCTTGTCAAAGTAGTAGTGGCCTTGAAGGTGGAAACCCAGTACTGGATAATTGTCCAGGTGAACCGGCAGTATGCAAAAGGCTGACAATGTCGCACTTTGCCAGGAGGGCCCCCTGGCCACAGCACCTGACTAATGCCACTGCTGAATCAAATTATGCATAATGCACTGAGGTAAGCGCCCGGGGGATGGCATCGTTCACAGACCTCCCCTACCTGTCAAAGTTAGCCCTGACGATGTGCTCCAACCCAGCCATGGAATTCAAATTGGGGGGAACCTTGTGCTGCTGGACGAACCTGCGGGGATCCTGAAACCCTCACTGAAACCTGCAACAATGTACCTGACCTCCCGGTCCGGATGGTCCTCAAGGGCCCGCTCCAGGATCTCAACATTAACCGGTGTTGGGGCTCTTTGCTGTGCTACCTACAGCGTTTCCTCCCTGACCACCCTTCCCTGAGGGCCCAGGGCTGGCTCTTCCCTTCACCCAGGGTTTGGACTTGGGGCACGCAGAAGCCACGTGGTGTCCGCTACAGTTCGGGCAGGCATGGCAAAATCTACAAGCTGCTCAGGAGCATTTTCCTGAGCGGCTGAATTCCCAGCACTGTGCATTCTCTGCCGCCTTTTTCCTTTGTCACGAAAGGAATCACTGCACCTCCCTTCAAGAGGAGGTGGCCGCTGTCTGGTCTGGGGCATGGCCTGTACCGCTCATGCAATTCAGCCACAGATTATTCTCCTGAAGGTCTCAGTGGAGGCCCGGGGTGGAGGCCGCCCTGTGCCTGAAGGCCTCATCATACCGTAGCCATGCCCTGGAAGGACCGGACTCGTATGCTCGGCGGACTGTTTGCATACTTTAGGAGGTCTGTGGCATGGCTGGGATAAGCCTGAACCATCATCCCGTGGAAGATGGAAAAGGCCGCTGTCCAATTGGACCAGTTTCTCTCAGCCTTGGGGCGCTTAAAGCGCTCCTTGTTGTTTTTATTATCCTGCTCCGCTGGATTGACAATGGGATTGCTGAACAGGAGAGAAATATGTCAATGTATTCTCCCCGCCAGATCGGTTCCTGGGTAGCTGGGAGAAGGTGATCCCCTATGGGGGCAGATATGTCTGAATACCCTCCCACAATGGGTGGGGCCTGCCTGGCTACCGCACCTGGGATTTGGACATGCCCGAGGGGGGCGGCAGGTGGGGCCCAGGGCTTGTGCCGCTTGAGATTGACTGTTGCCCCTTTGGATTACAGGAAGTTGTTGCATTTCTGGGGGTAGGTAGCCGTGCCCACCCTGGAGGGGATGGGGGGGCAGGGCCACCGGGATCCACATTCTGTTCCACCATACAAGTTGGGTGGACCCCTCCAGCGCCCCATGGGGGCGAGCCGCTGGACTTCCTGGGCTGGAGGTGTACCCCTGCCCTCACGTGGCCGCAGCGACCCCCCCCGGATCCTGGGAGCGCCCAGGTCCCGGCTTGCAGTTCAGACCCCGCACTATCCTATCCTGACCATTGGGGAGATGCCCCTACTTCACCTGGGTCACGTGGCACGGACAGGGGGAATGGCTCTTGGGTGGCCGGTGACTGCTGGGCCCTCTGATCCACCATAGCCTGGATGGCCTGCTCCATGGCTTCCATCCTGCATTGGAGATCCCCTTCCTCCTGGTCCCAGGGGTCTGGCCGTCTGCCCAGCTGGTCCATTTGCAACCCAGGTGCAGCCCTGTAAGGGAAGAAGGGATGCTTCCCTCTCATGCCCTCTGCCCGCCGTCCAACAGCAGGCAACGGGGGCATCCCCACAGGAGGGGGGTACCCAGCCGAGTCCCACAAGGGGGTTGCCCCCCTGCTCCACTGGGGGGGAGGCCAGTATGTGCTAAGCCCCGCCCGAGGGTCCCTTGAAGGGGACACCCCCGGGTCCAACGGAACCACTCTGCCTTGGCGGGGGCGCGGGCCCCTCCACCACCCAACCAGCCCCTGGGGGCTCAGCCCCCGGTGGCGGGGAGACAACCCAGCCTGGCCACCCGGGGCCCGCCCTGCAGACCCCACCAGCAGGGGGTGGTCTGCGAACCAGATGGGGGGCACAATCCGGGGGGGGGGCATAGCTCAAGTGGTAAGAGCGCATGCTTTGCATGTATAAGGTCCCAGATTCAATCCCTGGCATCTCCACTTCAGGATCCCTGGTAGCAGGCCTGGGTGAAGCCTCTGCTGGGGGCTTGGAGGAGTCTCAGGTAGCACGCCAGGATGGTCTCTGCCGGAGACCCTGGAAGAGCCAGATTTGGACCCAGATTTGAAACCCCTGCTGCTGTGTCAGGTTGTGCATACGATATTGGGTGAGGCTACTCTCTTTACAGGAGAACTCCCTTCCACAACTGTTTGTGTGAGGAACTGCTATATATGGGCCCGGGTGGGTATCCTTGGCTCAGGTATTTGTCCCATCTCCTTCAGAGCCAGGGTTTTTCCTTTGCCTATTTTGAGGGAAGGTCTCTAGCAGCAATTAAAAAAGAAGTTCAAATCAGAATGGAGGGCATTGATCGGCAAGAGACTATGGTGGCCCTAGGGAGTTGGAAGGCTGCCCCTTGGCTCAAGTAGTTAGTAAAGTTGGGCTGGGGGATGGAAAAATACCTGGATATGCTTTTAAGTCGTAATCTTCGAAGACGTTACACCCTTCTTCGATTTCAGTAACTCCAGACGGCAGTGGTGGAAGGGAGATACAAAGGGGTTCCCTACCCCAGGAGATTGTATTCCTGCTCCCGGGGGGTGGGGTGGGAACAGTGGAGCATTTTTTGTTATTGTGTCCCTATTATAGAGATCTCAGGGAAGTTTGGCTCCAACCGTTCCTTCGGGATAAGTCATTTACAGAGCCAGGTCAGGGGTATAGGGGCCTCCTCTCCCTGTCCAAAAAGGAGGATGTGGTGGCTCTCGCTACTTATGTATGGCTGGCTTCTCAGAAACGGAAGGTGGTGAAAAATGAACTATGAGGGGAATATTTCTGGTTTCTTAGGCCCGTCTCCCTCCAATTGTAGAATGGAAATGTAACTGAGATGGTATCAGATTTGGAAGTATGATTATAGATTGGAGTATTTAATTATGTATTCAGTTGTGTAATATGTATTCATTTATAGTATATTTACACTTATATTTATATTTTAATTATATTCTATTGTGATTGGTTTTGATACGAAGGCTATAGCGAAAGCTGACGCCTAAATAAATAAATAAAAATGTCAGGTTGTGACAATACTGGGCTAAGATGGACCATTGGTCTGACTCAGTTAGGCAGTTTAGAAAAAATAATAATCCTGCGACCACTCTGCCTTAACTATTTTTGCCCAGGGGGTGCCTGCCCCTCTACCCATGGTTCCCCACTTCCAGGCACACCAGCGGGTGCCATGGCAGGCCTGATGGCTTGAGCCCCCCCGCCCAGGGGGACCGCAGGTCCCAAGCCCAGCAGGGCCAGGAGCAGGGGCCGCGGGACCTCCATGTCAGCGGCCACATCCTGCCAACCTGTTCCGGGGGGGGGGGGGGCTTACAGCCCGCCTATCCCCTGCCCCTGCAGTGAGGCCAGAGGGTTTGGGGGGCATCTCCCCATCTGTGGCTGCCCCTGTAGCACCAGTCGATTTCTCAGCCCCCGGTGGGGTGGTGCTGCCCACCGGGAGAGCCGCTGAGGCCTGGCTGGTGGGAGGGCTGTGCCCTTTTTCTTTGATTTTCCCATCCTGGGCTTTCAAGGCATAGGGGAGCCAACCTCACACAGGGGCGTGGGTCCCGGGTTGCTCTAGTGGTGCTGGGGGCCCCGCCGGAGCCAAAAACCTTTCTCACTTGCTAGGCTGCTGCCGCCGAGGTGGGTAGGACGTGGGCTGCCGCCCCCGCCAGACCCAACAAGCTCCCTCCCTTACTTGGAGCCTGGGGGGTGGGGTGGAAGATGCTGTGCCTGCTGCCAAGCTGGGTGGGGATGCAGGCTGCCGGCCGCTGAAAAAGGAAGTGCAGGCTGGAACCCACAAAGACCACTGGAGCAGCGTGCTGCTCTGTTTGGCTCCAGCCCACCACTGAGGCTGGAGCCCTGCCAAACTCATGCTCTGCCCCTGTTGAAGGGGGGGGGAAGAGCAACAGTCTATGTGGCACCTTTGCGCCCCCGGCTACGGTTGCCCAGCAACCATGGCCGAATTTTGTTTCTCCGCTCTGGCGGCGGTGCTTTTCCCCCACCACCGACCCTCTGCCAGCAGGGGAGGGTTCCCCTCCCCTTGTCCTCCTGCCCCCTTTTCTAACAGGGAGCGCGACAAGGGGCCCATCACCCTTCAACCCCACAAAGCAGGGGACTGGGGGTGAAGAAATTGTCGGTTCAATGACCAGGGCCAGCCTTAGAATTTGTGAGGCCTAGGGCGAAAATAAAATTCAGGACTCTCATTGCCATGCTCCTTTAATAACTGGCCATCTGGCAGGCCACCTGACATGGCTCTTCAGGGGCCTCTGGGAGACCTGCCACAAACATCAGGAGTGGTAGTGTTATCGGGACTCCCAGGGCTCCTCAGGATCAGCAGCAATGGGGTAGCTCTTCCTGCAGGGCCCAGGGCAACTGCTCCTACCTAAGGTTGGCCCTGTCACCAACCCACTAGGGCACGGCTAGAGGGGCCCCAGGAGTAACAGGGATAGGGTATTAAACTGTATCCATTTTTCTTCCAAACAAGGGCTGTGCACAGGGTCAGGTATTGGCATTTGTGGTTTTAGTATTTGCATTTGTATCTGTGTCTTTTCATATAGATTTTTGGAGAAGGAGTTCAGAGACTCTGTCAGTTTAAGAACATAAGTAGTGCCATACTGAGTCAAACCAATGGTCCATCCAGCCCAGCATCCTGTCCCCCGACAGTGGCCAATCTCAATTGCATGGGAGAAGAACCAACAGTAATGGGTAATTCATTCCCCGTTGTTCACTCCCAGTTCCCGACAGTAAGAAGTTCATCCCTTAAGCTACTTGGCTAATAGCCATTAATGGACCTACTCTCCAAGAATGTATCCAGTTCTTTTTTAAACCCAGCTATGCTACTGGCCTTGACAACATCCTCTGGCAACAAATTCCATAATTTAGTTATGCATTGAGTGAAAAAGTACTTCCGTTTATTGTTTTAAATTTGCTGGCAACTAGTTTCCTGGAGTGTCCCCTAGTTATAGTACTATTTGAGAGGGTAAATAATCGTTCCCTATCTACTCATTCCACACCACTCAAGATTTTATAAACCTCTATCATATCCCCTCTCAGTCTTCTCCTCTCTAAGCTGAAGAGACCCAGTTTATCAAGCCTCTCTTTGTACGGAAGCCGTTCCATGCCCTTTATCATTCTTGCTGCCCTTCTCTGTACCTTTTCCAGTTCAGCTGTGTATTTTTTGAGATGGGGCTACCAGAACTGCACACAATATTCCAGGTGTGGTCACACCATCGATTTGTATAGAGGCATTATGACATCCTTAGTTTTATTCTGTATCCCTTTGCGAATAATTCCTAACATTCTGCTTGCTTTTTTGACTGCTGCTGCACACTTGGCTGAGGATGTTGTCAAGGCCAGTAGCATAGCTGGGTTTAAAAAAGAACTGGATACATTCTTGGAGAGTAGGTCCATTAATGGCTATTAGCCAAGTAGCTTAAGGTATTGTCCACAATCACTCCCAGATCCTTTTCCTGAGTGGTAACTCCCAGGTTAGTACCCAGCATTGTGAACGCATAGTTTGGGTTATTTTTCCCTACGTGCATCACTTTGCACTTGTCCACATTAAATCTCATCTGCCACTTAAATGCCCAGGCACCCAGTCTCGTAAGATCATGTTGCAGCTCCTCACAGTCTGCTCGTGTTTTAACTACCTTGAATAACTTGGTGTCATCTGCCAATTTGATCACCTCACTCTTAACGCCCTTTCCCAGATCATTAATGAATACATTAAACAGCATCGGTCCCGATACAGACCCCTGGGGCACACCACTTTTTACATCTCTCCATTGTGAAAACTGACCATTTGACATGCCTATAAGGAAAATGCAGTTAAAACTGCTGCTAATCTGCTATCAATTTTAAAAGTGTTATCTAAAGTAATATGCAACTCAAAATAGGGCCAGACAGACAGTGTGTGGAACTTTCCCATCAAAAAGCTCACTCTGCACATTGCAGATCCTGGAGGTGACATTCTAACTCCACTATTTACAACCTGGGCATCTCTCTCACCAAGCTCTGCTAATGTCTTGTTAGTGTCACTATGGTATTGGTTGCCCTGGCCCCCTGCCACACTAGCTCTGCCAAATTCATTTTAGTCCTACCCTACAGCACACCTGCAGCTATTGCCATCCTGGGCTTCCCAGCCAGCCCTGCCAGTGGCCCTCACTCCTGCCCTCTGCTATTGATTTAGGTATGGCAAATCCTGCACTTAGCAGGGAGCTGGACTTGATGATCCTTCCAGCCCCGATTCCAGGTTTGGACTCCCCACCCAGCCCTGTCAATGCCGCTCAATCCTGCCCTGTAGCCCCCCTGCTATTCCAGTCCTAGGCTCCCCACCCAGTTGTGCTAATGCCTCCAAATCCTGCCTTCTTCTGTTCCAGGCCTGGGCTCCCTACCTAGCCCTGCCAATGCTCCTCAATCCTGCTCCCTGCTATTCCAGTCCTAGGCTTACCATCCAACTGTGCCAATGCCAGTGTGTAGGCATGCTGCTATTCCAGTTCTGGGAGAGAGGAAGGGTTCAGAATTTTCTTATCAATTTGTCTCAAGACGAAGACATTGTAAGGTTTATAATTCTAACAATGTGGCTCTGAACTAGAGAGACCTGACAAGCCTCTGATTAATGGACTTGCCAAGTTTAACAAAAACTATCACCTTCCTTCCCCCCCTGTTAGTGCAGAAAGGCTGCGTTGCTCTAATCACGCTGGTATAAATTACAGTGATGAATAGGGGCTTGGCCCTGGGCACCTTTTGAGGGAGAAGAGTGAAATGAATCATGGGGAGCGGTTTACACAGGGCACTGATGGGCAGTGTGTTATAGTGACTGGTGTCAGGGTTTATTTATGAGGCTTTCCAGTGTAAGCCGGTGGCTCTGGCGAAGGCTTCCCAAGTGTGGAAGAGTGGGGAAGACTGAATGGCTAGCTGCATGCCCATAGAGAATGGCATCTTCCTATCTCTGCGTGTCACTGTGTCTCTCTCACCACTATCAAGTGTGTCTAGCACGCAATCAGCCTGTTCATCTCTCGTCCCTGCTCCCCTGTTATCTGCTTCATCAAATCCTCTGCCTAAGGTTCAGAAAAGCAGAAAATATCATAATGCCACTGTATAAATCTTTGGTACAACCCCCCACCTTGAATATTATGTGCAGTTTTGGTTGCTCCATCTCAGGAAAGATAATTATTTTTATATAGTGCCCCCCTGCCATGGCACTTGGAGTGCTTCACATATAACAAATTAACACAACATTTAATCCTCACAACAGCCCTGTGAGGTAGGTTAGGCTGAAAGAAGTTTGTGACTGGTCCAAGGTTACCCAGTGAGTTTCTAGTTATGGCAAGACTTGAAATGGTGTCTCCCACATCTCCTGATCCAAGTACTGTGCACTTAGCCATTACGCTACACTGGTTCTATATAATAGAACCGGAAAAGGTTCAGAGAAGGGCAATAAAGAAGATGATAGAAGGGATCAATTGACTTCCATATGAGGAGAGGCTCAACAGATGAGGGCTGTTTAGGTTGGAGAAAAGGTGATTAATGGGGGATAGGATCAAAATTTAGAAAATCATGAGTGGTGTGGAAAAAATAAATAGGGAACTGCTGTTTGCCCTTCTTCATAAGAAGAGAACAAGGGGACACACTCTGAAGTTAAATGGCAGCAGATTTAAAACAAACAAAAGGAAATACTTTTTCACTTAGCGGACAATACAGTTGTAGAACTCATTGGGTGTTTTTACACACACATTTCTCCTGCATGCTTGCTGTTACATCCTGAACTTTCTGTATGTCTAAATCACTCGCTCAGATCTTAAACATCCGGCTCTTTAAACTTCTGCGAAGAACTTCTCCCAGAACTTATGTGTGTGAAAAGTTCTCCTGGCAAACTGCTTTGCTCCAGGCAGCTGTGGTCACTTGGTTTCCATGGCAGCCTGTCACATCTACAGCTGTGGCTACTTTAGGCTTCCTAAGGGCAGTGTGTGTGTAGAATACATCCAGGAACTGCCTTAGGACACTGTGAGTAATGTATCCAAAACTTACTTGTGGACTTGTAAGTCCAGAAGATTGAAAAATCTGGAACTTTAAGGTGTGTGTAAAAATGCCCATTGTCAGAGGAGGCTGTGAAAGCCAGCAGCACAACTAGCTTCAAATGGAAACTAGATACATTCTTAGAAAATAGAGTAATAAATGCTTACTAGTTGGGGCTTAAACCCCTGGCTACTGGTAGTTGGGAATGGTTAGTAGGAGATGGTTTACATCTCCATGACCTGTCCTTGTACTTCTCTCAAGCTACTATAGCTGGCCACTGTTGGAGACAGAATGCTGGGCTTGATGGACCATGGGTGTGGGAATAGTACACTATCTTTTGAAGAGAACAGTACTGGCAACTGAAACTTAGTGCACATGTGGTTGTTACACAGAACTGGTTGCTACCAGACAGAGTCACTGGCTTCAGGCAGAGAGGCCTGCAGCATTTATTATAAATATGAATTACTTATCCAGAAGGTGTACTTCTTGATCAGCACAAATCATCACAATGGGTCTGATCCAGTATGGCACTTCTGTGTTCTTTCTTATGTTCCTTTGCTCAGTTTATATATTTCTGACTGGCTACACTACATGCCTGAGGGAAGGGCCCTGTGCAGTCCGAAAGCTTGTTTATTTTTCACCAACAGCATTCGGTCCAATAAAAGATATAATTCAAACCACTTTGTCTCCCATTCAGAAGAGAAGACCTAGGAATCCTTACTGATGGCTGGGACACAGTACATCAAGGCACTAAGAAAGCTGCTACAGCCAAGGTACTGCTTCCACTTATCCTCGCTGTGATTGTCTTGAATGAAGACCCTTGTTCTCTATGGCATATGCCCAGGTGCATGGAAGTTATTTTTTTAAATTATTTATCATTTCTATAGCACTTTAAGTGTTTAAAGTGCTTTAAATCCTTATCTAGTTCACCCTCGCAACATCCTTGCAAGGTAGGTTGTTGCTGTTCCCATTTTGTAGGTGGGGAACTGAGGCTGAGAGTGACTACCCCAAAGCTATCGAGGGAGTTCATGTCTAAGACCATTATTATTTAATATCTACATGCAGCCCTTGGGGGAGGTCGTGAGGGGGTTTGGGGTGCGATGTCACCAGTATGCTGACGATACTCAGCTGTACCTCTCCTTTTCTACTGACCCAGACCCTGCTATCTCGGTGCTATCCCAATGTTTGGAGGCCGTGGCGGATTGGATGCGGCTGAGCAGACTGAAGCTCAACCCAGATAAGACGGAGGTGATGGTGGTGGGGAGGGCGAAGGGGGTGGTGGCCCCCCTAGTTGGGGGGGTT
>QEPC01012438.1:1723389-1741481 GCA_003113815.1 Sphenodon punctatus
GGGGGGGGTGATTTTAATCCCCCGCCCATTTATTCATTTGTTTTCTAGCCCTGTTTTATGTGATGTGTTTTAGATGATGTTTTTATATTTATATTTTAAGTGAATTTTAATATTTTATTGTTGTTGTTCGCTGCCCCGAGCTGCATTGCAGGAGGGGGCGGGATATAAATCTGTAAAATAAATAAAATAAATAAATTATTAGATGTGTGCGGGGGGGCTTGCACCAGCAAATATGTGCTGGTGAAGCAGCGCGTAGGTGGGGTTTAGAAGAGCGGGGATGCGCTTTAGCCCCACTCACGCTTTCTTTAGAGGTGCTAATAAAGCACCTCTAAAGAAAGCACGAGCGGGGATAAGCCGCGTCCCTGCTTGTCTAAACCCCGCCTGCGCGCGGCTTCACCAGCTCATGATTTGCAGGCATGATCCCCCCCGCGCACGTCTAAACATGGTCTAAGACAGGATTAGAACTCTGGCCTCCCAGGTGTAAGTCCAACACCTTGTGCACTATGCTAAAAATGATTTTACTTCTCTCAAGCCTGGATGGCTAATTTCTATAATTTAGCTTGCTTGTAAATTTCTTGAATTTCTCTTAAACATGAAAGAAAACATTTCTTGAAGGGAGATATTTGTGTATTTAATGAGCTGCATAATAGTTGTATTGGCTCATTAGGACCTGAATGAATCTCAGTAAAGATCCTTTGTAAACACAGGTCTCGGAATAACCTCTGCTGAAATCCAGCTGCTTGCCTGAGAGACCATCCCTAGCAACAGGGAAGCTGGAGACCATGCTTCATTCTCAATCAGATAGAGTGGGTTTAGCTTCAATTAAAGTCCGTGTCTATGGGACCCGTGAGTTCCCTCTCTGCACCTTGCCTCTGGCTGAATATTAGGTGAACTGGGCATCATTCAAAGGAAAACATAGTTCTACTAAAAGGGCTAAGCTTGTTCTCCATTTCACACTCTTTCCCTGCTCAGCAAAAGCAGAGTCAGAAGTAGAGTTGCCACCTTTCATGGTTTGACCTTTACACTCCCGTAAGCCAAAATGGGAGTCCCAGGGTCATACCACTGTAGGGTGGCAACCCAAGTCCAAAGCTCAAAGGAACTTTGTTGCCAAAATGTGATGGTTTGACCTAGGAAAGTGATGGGGAGTCACATGACACTGGCTCAATTCTAAATTGGGACAATAGAAAGCAAGTGGCTACCTACAAGTCTGTCAGGAGGCATAGTAAAGCAGGGGAGCCGGGGCAGGCTCAGATCCCAATTATGGCCCCCTAAGAGCAAGTGCATTTTATTTATTTATTTCAAAACATTTCTAGCCTGCTCCCTCCTGCTCACACAGCAGCTCGGGGCAGCTCACAAACAAAATCCAACAATTAAAATCATATACTCAAAATCTAAAACTCATTAAAATTCATTAGAAGAGTGGAACTCACCCACCCTACCTCTCTCCCTCCCCAAAGACCCGGCGGAACAGTCAGGTCTTACACTGTCTCCAGAAAGAGGGGAGGTCTGGGGCCAGGCGGGCCTCCGTCGGGAGGGAATTCCACAGCCTAGGGGCGGCCACCAAGAACACCCTCCCCATCGTCGCCACCAGGGAGACTTCGAGTTGGGCGTCCCCGGACGACCGCAGGGGCGGTACCCCGGCCCGGTACATGGTGGGGATTCACACTCAGGCCACTTGCAAAGATCCCCCTACCAAGGGCAAAGATTGGAATGGGCCTTGGTGCAGAAGATGGAATGGGCCCCCTCATCCTGCCACCACACGATATGCACACAAATTCCAGATGCCTCATGAGTCCCTCAAGCTTGTAGGCTCAGGTGCAGCCACACCTGATGCACCTATGGTAGCTACGTCTCTGCTCTCCACATCCAGAATCCAGAGCCTGGGCTCAGTCAACAACCCCCCCTTGTGTCATGGTAGCCATGTCACTGAGTCTGTCCGACGCCAGATCTCGGGCCATACCCTGTGTATTATCAGCCATAACTGTTTGGATGGAACCCTGGCAAGAGCAATAACTTATTGCTGCTGCCAGGGCTCCACCCAAGATGTGTCCTGCTGAAATTCAGACTGAGCTCATCACAGAAACCATGGGATAGAAACTTCTAGGTCTTGCTGGCCAGAGCCAACTTTGAACCAGCCATGTAGACAGGGAAGGTTCCGGATCCCAACCAGGTGCCCTGGGACACCTCATCTTGCTGCTTTACAAGTTCCAAATCTGTCTCTCTTCAAGATAATTAAATGCACATGCTTCTCCACTACATTTGCCAGCACAACCACATCTCCCTGCCTGGGAGATAGAGCTGTCCCTCAGAGCCAAGCCATGGCCCCTCTTTGGAAACCAGTCCCCCTGACCCACACCTCGGAGCCAAGCTGTCCCGTGTGTGGGCTTAGATGTATTTACAGCATCAGGTGGAGAGGGGCTCTGCTAGCTGCTTGGGTTTCAGGCCTGGCTTCTGAATCTGCCTCTCACCTCTTTTGGGGGAAACGTGGTTCTCATTTTATTCTGCTGAGGGAGACCTCTCATGAACAGGCTGCACCTGGATCTTAGCATGCTGCTCTACCTGCTGAGCAGAGTCCTGATGCTGCCATTCCACTAGCAACGTCCTAGGGTGACCTTCCAGCACAGGCTGCTAGCCTGGTCGATCACCCCCTTCCAGCCTCCCCAGTGTCTTCTCTCTAGCATCCTTCCTTGGTGTATTCCCACCCAAGTGGGCTCAAGCCACGTTCCCTTGCATTCCTGCTGGAGCTATGCATCCTATAGTTGGGCCTGGCTCTTGGGAGGCCATTGTTTTGGACAGCTTTTGGCTTGTGAACGTGCTGACTCCAGCACAGCGATCTGCTCTGCACATGGTGGTGACCTGCTCTGGAAGGGTGAGGTGGATTGTCATGTGGGGAGAGACACCAGATTGTAGACTTGTTTTCCCACAAACAGTAGAGCTGGCTGTTTTGAGAGGGTGCGGACGGGTGCTTTCCCCATGGCCTCTCCCTCTCCCCTTCCTTGCTGGCCTCCCAGGGCAAACATTCCAGGCATATTTGTCAAGTGCGGCTCCATACGAAGTCCTTAACAAAATGCCAAATAAAAAAAAAAAAGAAAGAAAATCCGGTTCTTCCACTGTTGCTGTTGCTCCCCTCTGATTATTAACCTTTTCATTCCGTCTGTGAGTACATTTACTCTTTGGAGACAGAGGGGTGTGAAAACCAGCAGGAATTGCTAACCCAGAAGAAGGGGTGCTTCTGGTATTGTGTATACACAGTATCCAACACTGTCCTCATCTGGTTGGGAGAGCTTTAACCTTAATGCTCGTGGCAGTCACCAGCGTGAGCTATCAGGCTGAGGCAGGTGTGCCATGGATCTGGGGCACAGGCCCTGTGATGATGATGGGCACTGAAGCAGGAAGGGGAAGGAATATATACTGAAAAAATGGAGGCAACAACAAGGGGCAGTGGGAGTCCGAGTCAGGGGAGGCCGCATCCAAATAGCTTGGCATCCTTCCTTTCTCTGTAATATCAGCCTTGGTGAAGGCAAGGCACTAGGGAAGGGCCCTGTGTGGCCTGGAGGCTGGCCCACTCTCTCCAACAGAAGCTGATCCACTGAAAGCGATTGCCTAATCTGGACCACTTTGCCACCATCTCTGTGAACCCCTATTTTCTTCATTAACCTCTAGTGGCCTCAGTGCTTCCAGGCCTTTCACATAATTTCTCTGTGACTGACACGCTGGAGTCAGTTTGCCCGGTTTAGTGTTTCGGGGGGGCTATTCTAAGGATGGCCATTGAAATGGGACAATTGCCAACTCTGCCACAAGCCTGACTCCGAGATATCCTCAAGGGGTGCCATTTAGAGACATGAGCCGTGCGCTTACCTTCCGTCTCATGTTCCGAAGGTTCAAATGCACGACTCGGATCCAGTGTGGGCAGTGCTGGATTAAAGGAGAGGGAGAATGACCAGGACAACGGCTGCAGCCTGGGCTTCTGCTTTCCTAGGAGGTCTCAGATCCTTGAAACATACATGCATCTAAGGGAGATTGTGTGTGATCATAAATGTGCTAATGCTAACAGTGTGATCCTCCAGCAGGATAGTGCTTTAATTACATTTATGATATGACACACACACACACACACACACACACACACACACACCCCGATTCCACCTGGATGGGGCTGTCAGGCAAAGGGTCTGTCACACCCCTTTCTGACATAACTCCACCCCTCACGATGTCACAATGCTCCATAGAGGTGGAGCCATGTTGGAAAGAGGGTGGAAAAGTCCCTGGCCCCCTTCTTGATGTGGTGCCTGCTGCCCCGGAAGCCCTGATTTCTCTGGGTTACCGGCTAACCCAGAGAAATTGGGGCTTCCCCCAAAGCTTAGAGTTCCTGGGTCAAAACCTGGAGTGTCTGGGCAAAAATCAGAGAGGTGGCAAACCTAATTGCACTGTAAAAATAAAACATCAGAGAAATCCTGAAGGCACTTGGGCCTGCTATGTACCAGTTTGTCAAGCTTTCAAAGCTGAAGTGTAAAAAGGGACTTCCAAAAACTATGAACCTAGGGTCTCTGATCTCATTAATCGGGTCCTGAATGAGCATGCTGGATCCAGACCCTAGGGAGGGTGAGGGTGAAATCTCTCCTTTCTCTGGCTTGCTTTTGCGTTTCTGATGTCAATAATTTACAGTGAGCTAACAGCAGGTGTGTGGGGTGGAGGTCAGCCTGGCTCTGAAATGTGCAGCCAGTCTAGTAATGGGGAGGGGAGCCTGCACTTTTGTCAGGACTTGGGGTTTTGAGGGATCCCAGCGGAATGATGCTGCTTTTGAAGTAAACCAAAAAGAATCTTGCTGGAGGAAAATGCTGGAGAGCTGGCCAGAGAGGGGTGAGAACATGCTTTCAAAGCAACATGCTGTTGCCTGCCAGCCTCAAATGGTGCAGCTCAACCCCCTCCCCATCTTCACTTTGTTCCTGCCCTGACTCTAGGGCAACACTGTCATTTAAGGGGATTTGAGTGGAGTGAGCGAATGCCGATGAAATTTGAGGGATGGAAAATGCTCGCAGTTGCTAGGCTGAAGCATCGTATGGGTAAGGGTATAGACTGAGAGGGCTTTCCCCCATAGTCCCACGTACGCAGCCCTGACCTGATGTCACTCATTATTCCCATTTTGGGCCCCTATTCTGGCTCTGCCAATGCCCCTCAGTCCAGGCCCAAGGCTTTCACTACCCTTGGCATCTCCCCCACTCTCAATTCCACCAGCACAACCCATTACTCCCGTGCATCTAGGAGAGTGGCTTGGTGTTGTAAATACGTCATTGGAGGCCACCCTCTCCTCTTTGTCCATAGTATGATGACCCAGACAGGAAGCAGGTATCCTGAGGGGAAGGTCCACTGTATTCCTCCACGCTGTGACTGTTTTGTTCCCTCGAACCTCTGAATATTCTCCTCGTGCAGACGTGCCATGTCCCGGTCACATACTTGAAGATTCCCCACACTCTACGTGTCCACCTATGTGGCCCCATTGCCATATTACTGTTCCTGGACAGGACTCTTTTTGAAGACCACCAGTGCCACTCATGGATCTTCCATAGGTAGGCTTGCTGCCCATCTGTGTTGGAGGGGGTGAGATAAAAGGGCGGTCACATCCCTTTTTGATGTAACCCTGTTTCTTATGGAGTGCCGTGACATCATGGCGCTCCGTAGGGGCCTGGCTGGTTCCATCATAAAGGGGGTGGGAAAGTACCTGCCACCCACCTCCTTTCTGATGGGGCTGCCCTCTGCCACGCTTGGAAGCCCTGATTCCCAAAATTAGCCGTGGGCATCCTCCGCTGACCCGGAGAAACCAGGACTTCCCTGAACCCAGAGCGATGGAAACCCTACCCACAGGGGGCAGTGCTGAGCAACACAAGCCTTTTTCTTCCCATGGCTGCAGGTGCTGGGGTGTATTGCTCCTATTTATCCTTTCTTCCATCTCTATTCCTTTCATTTTTCATTTCCCTCTTTCATTTCCCCCCATTTGTTTCCTTTCTTTCAGCAAAGCAGTAAAAATCGCATATATATATTTAAGGCTAGGACAGAAGAGAACATTTCCATTATCCAGTGCCATTTGACAGTGGCATTCCGAAATTGCCTCATAAATTACCCTTTGATGAAGGCCCATCTCCCTGCCAGCCTTTGTAATATACAGGCAGATGTGCAATCCGCAGCTTTTCTTTGGCAGGACATGCTAATTGAATGCCACTAGCATAGACTCTAGGCGGGAGCAAAGGAGCCTGAGGGAGCCCTTTCCTGCCCTGGTTTCATTATATTCTGAGCTGAAGGTGTCTGCTCACCTAGGCTGTGGGACTGAATAATATCGACTCGAGCTTTAGTGAATTTGAGATTAAGCCTTCCAGGTTGGAACAGCCCCTGCCACTGAGAATCTTACCAGAGCTGATTGTATTGCTGATTGTATTAGATTAGACCAAGGTGACCACCAGACAGGTATGCCTAGAGCTCCTCGGTCATGCTGTCCTGGGAGGCTAGGTGGGTGGGATCATTTAAACGTCCCACCTCCAGATACCAGAGTGGGTCCCCTTGTGGTGCAGCTGGGCATTGCAAGAGTTGCTTCTGCTGTCAGTGTTTGACTGCGTGTGTCCGATATGGAGTCAATAAAGCAGATCAGATGATACCTTTTATTACACCAACTTCTGTTTGTGAGATTCACAAACTTCTGGGCCACACAGGGTCCTTCCTCAGGCATGAAACATGTCACTATATAGATTGAGCACGTGCAGGACAGGTCTATGTGAGATGGCAGTGATTTGTGTGGGAGCGGATAGCACACTCTTGCACGCTGTGTGAGCTTAGCACACTCTTGCACGCTGTGTGAGCTCAGTCGACTGACTGTATGTTTTCATTTATAAAAGTATTTTCACTGGCCTAGCCTCAAAGTTGGGCAAAAGGATATTTTAAATGTGCACAATTATATGTTATGTTCTTTTTTGTTAATGTACACACATGTGTGTAAATTCTAGTAATGGGGGTAGAGCATGGGTCATCCCACTTGGCAGTTTTCAAAATCTGGTCACCTTAGGCTCCCCCTGGTATCCTGCCTCCATCTAATGTTCAATACCTCAGAGAAAGGTGAAGCCATCTCTAAAACCAGCAGCGCAGAACCGGCCTGGGTCCCCTGGCAGATGCACAGAGACGTGCTGAGGGTTAGTGTAGGTTTGGTCGGGATGGTATGTTATACCGCACCACAGTGGCTCTTTGGGAGGCAATGTGAGGCAATATGGAGAAGGCTTTCATACCACTGGGAGGTGGGTAGGATGTGGCAAAATGAGGACCTGCTGTGCCCTTCCTGGCAGACCCACTGCAGGCCAGAGCTCGGATGCAGAGACCCAGGAGGGGAGTGCAGGAGCCGCAGCCTCTGGAGGTAGGCTGGCGTGTGTCTCTCCAGAGGCTAAGCAGCTGGGGAAGGGGATGGGGCTCCCCTTTTGCAGCTGGTGGCATTCTGTGAAAAATGCTGGGATGTTCTTTTCTTTCCTGCTATCCCCCCCCACACACACACTTTAAGGCGAGCAATGATGTTTTTGGAGGAGAATGAAAGCCAAGGCAGCGAACACTTACTGTGCTAATTCTGTCAGCGCGCCAAGAAATATGAAGCTTCGCTTTGTTTTTAAGCAATTATCCTCCGTGATTTGGCTTTTTGTGTATGTGTGCGTCTGTGTAAAACTAGTCATTATATCCTCCCTTATCTCCAGGGAGCGCACCCGCCTCCCTACAGCACTCTTCCTCCACCCCCTTTCTCCTCTCATCCCCCCCTCCCTCTCTCATTCCCAGTCAACATGGGCAGTTCCCCACTTGTCATTGTGTGTGTGTGGCTGAGAATCAGGCCAATTCAAACCCAACCTCCCCCAATGCTTGCGTATAACAAGCTTTGCTGATCGGTCTGCTGCACAGTAGGCATGCTTCCTCCTCCTCCTCCTTTCTCTGGCTCAGCCAGCCATTGGTTTCTCCCCACCCGCCCTCCATGCATCAGGCCTGAGGATAGCAACGAGTGGTGTTGCACTTCAGAATCCCCAAGGCCACCAGTTCACACGCTGGGCCCTTACAATGGCTTCTCATGCTCTATCCTTCCATGGGAGAGTCACTGGGATATAGGAAGCAGCCCTTGCATAGTGGATTATATAGGGACACAGTCCAGCAGTAAATACAAGTCTAAAGATCAAGGGATTGCCATCAAAATCCTGAGATGTAAAAGGCCATGCTTCAGTTTTTGAGCCCATTGGTGTCATTGTTTCAAGTTTCCTTCCCCCCCATGATCAGAAAGGTAGAAACTTTCTCTTTTTAGAAGTGGAAGCTGAGATTCTCCCATGTTCACACAAATCCAGCAGCTGTCGCTGTACTGGGACCGGTGGTGTTTAATGTACTCATTAACAATCTGGAAAAGGGAGTAAAGAGTGAGGCGATCAAATCTGCAAATGACACAAAGTTATTCAAGGTAGTTAAAACACGCGTTGACTGTGAAGAATTGCAGGAGGATCTTGTGAAACTGGGTGACTGGGCATCTAAAGGGCAGATAAAATTGAATGTGGACAAGTGCGCAGTGATGCACATAGGGAAAAATAAGCCAAACTATATGTACACAATGCTGGGTTCTAAATTAGGAGTTACCACTCAGGAAAGGATCTTGGAGTCATTGTGGACAATACATTGAAATCCTCAGCTCAGGGTGCAGTGGCCGTCAAAATAGCAAACCGAGGGTTAGGAATCATTCAAAAAGGGATAGAGAATAAAGCTGAAATGACTGAGAGGGGATATGATAGAAGTGTATAAAATCATGAGTGGTGTGGAAGGAGTAAATAGGGAACCATTATTTACCCTCTCAAATAGTATTAGAACTAGAGGACACTCCATGAAACGAACAGATTTAGAAGCGGATTTAAAACAAATAAAAGAGAGTATTTTTTCACTCAGTGCACAATTAAGCTGTGGAATTTGTTGACAGAAGCTGTGGTCAAGGCCAGTATTATAGCTGGGCTTTTAAAAAGGACTGGACAAGTTTCTGGAGGACAGGTCCATTAGCAGCTATTCACTGGGTAGGTTTTGGGGAACGTTACCTCTTACTATTGGGAGCTGGGAGTGAACAGCAGGGAATGGATCGCCCCATTGTGACCTGCCGAGTACTTCTTCCAAGCAACCGAGATTGGCCACTGTCTGAGACATACTGGGCTCAATGGGGCATTGGTCTGACCCAGTATGGCACCACTTACGTTCTTAATAAAAGATACTGACTACTTGGAGACCCAGGATAAAATCCTGAGACTGCAGAAGGCAATAGATACTTTACCCCCCAAGGCCGATCCCATCCCAGTTACTGTAGACCTCGCTGTCCCTTCTTCTTTCTCTGGGGCACTGTCATGGCTGAAGACAGAGGGAGCTGTGCTTTGTTCTTGCAAACGTTTGGATTCTCAAATTAGCTTCCATTCCTTTGCACAGGAGAAATCTCCCCCTTCCCTTCCATTGTGGGAACACTCTTGACATCTGCCCACCCAGGATCAGAAGAGCGTAATGGGTCCTAGCCAGCCTCCTGCTGACACAGATGTCTGGGTTTCATTGGGTGACTAGGCCTCATTTGGCCTCTAGGCCTGCCCCACTTCTCTGGCAACTGCTGACAGAGTGGGAAGAGCTATTGCTCCTGCGCAGCCAAACAAAACAATCCCCCAAACGGAATGAAAACACGATGTCGGCAGCATGATGGAAGCTCGTACTGTGAGCTGAGAGGAGAGCAGGGAGTTCAGTACATTTGGCCAGGAGAGAGAACCTCCTTAGGAGCAGGAAGAGGTTCCTTCTCTGTCTGGGCTTCCCAGGTGATGAGTCACCCTGTCTCCTTTGTGTTTGTGTTTGACCTTTGGCTGCTGCGCCGTTCAAGGCAGGCAGGGAGGGAGACTGGGGAACGAAGATGCCTGGCTGTGTGACCGGCTGATACCCTGGCTAAATTACAGCAGCTTGAAGACGTTTCTGTCTTGCCTTGGTTGCTCATGAGGCTGTTAAAGAAACTCTCACTTCCTCCTCTTTTCCTGATCAAGCCGCCTCTGTTGGCTGTTAGCAGGTAGGATGGAATGGGCCCTGGTGCAGGAAATGGAATCCACCCACTCCCCACCTTTACCTCCAGCGGCAGGGGATTCAGGTTCACCAGGGAGTGTTGGGCCTCCCAGGCGCATGGGTCCCAGTGCAGTTGCATCACTGTTCCTATCATGGCTATGCCTTCGGCCATAGCTATCCTAGGGCATAGCTATAATAAACAGGGCACAGTTATAAGGGACAGGTGGTGCAGCTGAGGCCCACGAGCTTGAGGTGACAGTGCGTGCTTGCTTGGTGCAACTGCATTCTCTGCTGTTGGGGTGGGGGTGAGCCAGAGGAGAACCATTCGATCTTCTTCATGAGGGCCCTGTCCAACCTAGCTATGCCCCTGCCTTTAGCCTAGCATCTAGGACTGTGATTCCCAAAATCACAGGCCCTTTGTCACTCAGGTTTGCAGCCTTGGGTGCCTTGGGGTGCTCCTGGATCCATTGTTGCACCTGGACTGTCAGGCTGCAGTAGTGGCCAGGAGTGCTTTTTACCAGCTTCATGTGGGGAGAAGGTTGTGACCTTTTCTATCCGATTTGGATCTGGCCACCATCTTCCATGCCTTCATAACCTCAAGGCTAGACTACTGCAATGTGCTCTACGGGGGGCTGCCCTTGAAGACTGTTTGGAAGCTGCAGCTGGTGTGGAACACGGCGGCCCCCCTTCTGTCTGTAACACATTATACCAGTGCTCCAGAGTCTGCGCTGGCGGCCAATAGTTTTCTGGGCACAATTCAAGGTGCTGGTTTTAATCTATAAAGCCCTAAACAGCTTGGGCCCCAGGTATCTGAAAGACCGCCTCTTCCCCTGTGTCCCGTTGTGGCCTCTGAAGTCTGCCGAGGATGCCCTCTTGTGAGTGCCAACTGCCTGTGAAATTGTTACGAGGACACACGGGTGCGTTCTCAGTTGCTGCCCCATAATTATAGAACACCCTCCCCTTGGAAGTCCACCTAAGCACAAACCTGTTCGTCTTCTGAAGGAGATGCAAGACTTTTTTGTTTGGCCAGGTTTTTGGCAAGCCGGAGTAGGGTTGGGTGGGACTGGGTAGAGGGATTGATAGGTGGTGGGGTGGTTGGGATGATGTTGGGTTTGGGGGGGATTTTAATGTATTTTGTATTTTTAATGTTGTTAAATGGCCTGAGACTGCGGAGAAAGGGGGGGGAATAAAAATGTAAAAAATAAATAATAAAATAAATAAAGTAGAATTTTGTTACACCAGAAAGCAGCAAGGACATGCAGAGTGCATCAAATGCCAGCCTTAACCTACAGCTTGACATCCTCTGCCCTTAGCACCAGCTCTGTGTAACATGGGAAACTCCCCCTGTACTGGGGTAACCTTCCTGACGCCCATCTCGCCAGCTTTGTGCCGGTGGTGTGGTGTGACACAGGGGAGAACAAGAACCTGGACAATCTCCCCTTCTTCACGTTTCAGCACTCTTCCTGCTGTAAAGCTGTAGCAAGCAACTCAATCTCCTTCAGTGGACCGACGCTGGATTTACACGGCTCCAAGAAGCTTACATATTTTCAATAGATTTAAAACGCATTTCACCACCATGTGTTGGGTCATTTTCCATGTGGGAATAGAGCATTCGCAGAGGCGTCCTTTGCCCTGCCTGTGTGTGCTGGCTCTTCTGCAGCTCCCTGATCCTCTCCCTCTCAGGAAGGGGAGCAAATCACTCCTAGAGGAAAGACACCAGCTCTGCCCATGTTTAAAGGCCGATGTCGAGCCTCTCTGCAGGTGGAACTATCTGGCACAGTCCAGAGCCTTTAGCTCTGTGGAGTGGGACGGGGAACAGACGAGACCCCAGAGCCTCTTTGGAAGGTTGCATCTTTGGACTTTGTAGGGTGTTCAGTGAATTAAGCTTCCTGCCCCACCTCACTGGGAGAAGCCAGTCACACTTGTAACGCAAATGGTTGTCCAGATGAGACTCAGCCTGCTTAGGTTCTTCTATGATCCCATCCCCACGCTATCTGAGCCTTTAAGGCAGTGGTAGTAGTCCGTTCCCAACCCACGGCAAGTTGCAGTGACTTCATGTTGCTCTTGCTCATGACAGCCCAGTAAACAAATGCAAAACATGGAGAGGCTTTCCGTACAAAACAGCACCAGTTAGGCTTGACAGATCAAAGTTTCAAAAACAAGGGAAACCATGGAGCTGTGTTGTCTTCTCTGTGGGGTTCTGTGGAGCTGTGCTTTGTGAGTTTCCAGGGGGCTGTCAGGTTCTGCTCTATGGGGTTTCTAGGAGGCTGTGGGGTTCTGAATTATGGGGTATACCTGAAAATACAGGCTGTCTGGCTACCTTAATGCCAGCCCTCATCCCTCTTGAACTGGAATATCAGCCCTGTGCTTTGCACAAAACTCTAGCTCTTAACTCTAGAGCTGAACTCTTAAAACTCTCATCCGGCTCCTGTTAGTTTGAGTACTGCTGCCACCTCACCTCTCACCAGTTATGCCAATGCACCTTCATTCTCATCTGCAAGATACTGTTATCTTGATATCTGAGCTGCCTGCAGTCAGAAGGAGGCAGTATAAAAATATTGGCATAAATAAATAAATAAATAAAATAAAACGGTCAGCTGCTACACCTTATGCCTGCACTCCACAGCTGGTTGCAAAGGAAGGCTGTGTTTTGGAGAGCACAGCTATCCGGGTGCAAGAGGATTGGGCCCAGAAATAGGATTGGGATAGGGGCAAAGTAGAGCAGGGTGGCCAGATGAGCCATCCGCTCCCTGCTGCTTCCAGCCAGCCTTTATCTGGCAGGCAGCCAATCAGGAAGCTGGCTGGAACAAGGGACAATGCCTGGCAGGCAAATCAGGAGGTTAAGGAGTATGGCCACGGCAGCCCTACATGCGAAAGCCCAGCGGTACCTCGAAACCAGCCAGCTGCTGCCCCCAGAGTCCCAAGGACGCCGGTCTGAGGTCAGCCCCCTGCAAAAGCCCCACATCTATGGAGTGGGATATGTGTTAAGCACACGTTGCTCCAAGAAAGCCGATCCAGTTGGTTCCAAACCCTCAAGTTGCTACATGGACTGCTGTTTTGAAACATGATGACTGTACAGGAAATAAATTTCAAATAGAGGATAACGACCAGCGTTTGGGGCCTGATAAAAGTGAGCTCAACTAGCATGAAAATTGGCTGCCTTGAGGAATCCTCTCTGAAGCAGAGACAGCGGTCGCCCCTGGCACCACTACAGAAAAGCGAATGAAGTTCCACCAGCAAATGGATTTGGTCCATGATTGCCAAAGAGGGAGGATAGGGAGCAGCCCCCCCCCCCAAAGCACTCAGCATTGTTCCCTGCTAGCTGGCAGGCTCTGGGAGGTTTGTTTGCTGGTGTTGGGAGGAGGGCAAATCCGTGAGGCTTTCCTGCTGTGCCTGTCCATCTGCTGTACACCTGGCCTGCGGATTTAAAAACTCGGAGCTCAGAGGGCAGCTCGGGGCGGCGAACAACAAATTTAAAACAATAAAAACTAGTTAAAAGTTAAAAATCCCGGGGGGGGGGGGGGGGGGAGAACCCTCCCTCCCATCTCCAGCTGTGTCCTGGATGGGACGGCTACAAACAATGGGCACTTGATTGTGCACCGGCTGAACTAAAACAGGATGTGACCCGCTGTGCTGGCCTCTGGATGGAGCTAGGCCTGGCACCAGGACCACACACGGATGCCAAGGTCTGCTTGCCTGCGTAAAGATTTGGGCAGGGGTGCAGCTTCCCTGGGGCCACTTCTCTGGGCTGGTGGCAGAGGCCCACCTAGAGGGCTCCTTCCCCTCTGGCATAGGGAGAGGAAATCCATGTATGGTGAACATGACTGGCTCTTCAGTGGCTGTGAATCAGAGCAGAGGCCTGCTTGGATGCTGACTTGTCTACAGGATGTCGGCACATGAGGACTCCTTGCTCTCCTGAGCGTACCTCCTAACATTTTGAGCAGCCCAAGAGGGACAAGCCTCACCCCTTTGGTGAATAAGCTCTGCCCTTCCGTACATAAACTCAGCCCCCTCACATACTTACACGTATGTGCACACACGTTCCAAGTGCATAAAGAGGGACAGAAGCTATCACTGAGTTTCATGTTATCCCATCATGGAATATTAGAGTTGGAAGGTACCTCAAAAGGTCATCTAGTCCAAACCCTTGCTTGGATGCAGGCTGACTACAGCTACAACAGCTGACAGATGGCTGTCTAGCCTCTTTTTGAAAACCTCCAGTGACGGAGAGCCTACAGCCTCCCTTGGTAGCTCATTCCATTGCTGCACAGATCTTACTGTTCAGGAAGTTTTTCCTGATATTTAACTGAAATCTCCCTTCCTGTAACTTGAGCCTATTATTTCTAGCCCTGCCGCTCTGTAGCAATGAAGAAACGTTTTTCTTGCCATCTTTTAGGTGGCAGCTTGTTAAGATATTTGAACACTGCTATCATGCCTGCCCTTATTCTTCTTTTGACTAGGCTAAACATACCTGGTTCGCTCAACTTTTCCTAACAAGACTTGCTTTAAAAACCCTTTATCATCTTTGTTGCCCTCCTCTGAACTTGCTCCAATTTCTTAATGTTCCTAAAATGAGGTGCCCCAAACTGGACACCGTACTCCAGGTGAGGTCTGACTAGTGCTGAATAGAGTGGAATTATTACTTCTGTTGACATGGAAACAATGCTTCTGTTAATGCAGCCTAAAACTACCTTTGAAAACCATCTCTTAATGTTGACTCCCCCGCCAGCTATCACCCCGGCTCTAACCTCCCCTTTTTAGGGGAGGTTATTGAGCGGGGTGGTTGCCCTGCAGCTCCAGGCGCTTCTCTCTGTTATCGGTTTCCTGGACCCATGTCAGTCAGGTTTTTATCCCGGGCGTGACACCAAGACTGCACTTGTGGCCTTGGCTGATAATCTCCACTTGGAAATCGACAGGGTGAATTGTACCCTGCTGATTTCCTTTTGATGACCTTTGATACCGTTGACCATGAGGTGTTGTTGACATGGCTACTGGACCTGGCTGGGGTGTGTGGGATCATTCTTGAGTGGTTCTGCTCATTCTTGGCTGGAAAAACCTAGAGGGTGATGGCTCGTTATCCCCTTGGCAGCTTCTTTGTGGGATCCTACAGGGTTCCATCTTGTCCCCACTTCTGTTCAATGTGTATCTGAGGCCCATGGGCGAGATCATGTGGAGATTTGGAGTGAGGTGCCATCAGTCTGTGGATGACACCCGGCTCTCTCTCTCCTTTTCATCTGACCCAGGTAATGCAGTTGCAGTGCTTACCTGGTGTTGGGCTGCCGTTGGGGACTGGATGTGGGCAAGCCGATGGAAGCGGAATCCAGACAAGACCAAGGTGATGATGGTTGGCCAATCTTGTGACCTTGAGGAGGTGGGAACTTCTGTCATTAATGGGGTCCAGCCTCCCTTGGTCTCCCAGGTTTGCAGCCTTGGGGTGGTCCTGGATCTACTGCTCCACTTGGATTGTCAGGTTACAATGGTGGCCAGGAGTGCTTTTCACTGACTTCATCTGATGAGAACGCTATGGACTTTTCTATCAGATTCGGATATAACCACCATCATTCATGCCTTTGTAACCTCGAGGCTAGACTACTGCAGTGCACTCTACGTAGGGCTACCCTTGAAGATTGTTCGGAAGTTGCAGCTGGTGCAGAATGTGGTGGCCCGCCTTCTGTCAGGAACAAGGTTGCTGGGAACACATTACATTAGTGCTCTGGAGTCTGCACTGGCTGCTGATAGCTTTCCGGGCACAATTCCAGCTATCGGCCAGTCTCTAAACTTCCCTTTTTATGGAACGTTATTGAACAGGTAGTGGCTCAGCCGCTTCAGGGGCACCTAGACTGTATCAGTTTTCTAGATCCTTTGCAGTCCAGCTTTTGGCCCAGTTTTGGTACTGAGATTGCGCTTGTGGCCTTGGTCGACAACCTCTACCGTGAGCTGGACCAGGGTCAGTCGACCCTGTTAGATCTCTCGGCTGCATTTGATACCGTTGACCATGAAATGTTGGTGGCTTGCTTACAGAACCGACCCAGGGTGGGCAGGACTGTTCTTGAATGGTTCTGTTCCTTCCTGGCTGGGAAAACTCAGCGTGTGGTCCTGGGTGATTGTTCATCTAACGTCTCCCCAGGACCTCACGTGTGAAGTCCTGCAAGGTTCTATTTTGTCCCCTGTCCTGTTCAACGTGTATCTGCAACTTTTGGGTGTGGTCATCAGAGGATATGGTGTGTGGTATCATCAGTATGCTGATGACACCCAGCTCTACCTCTCTCTTTTTCAACTGACCCTGGCCCAGCAGTCTTGGTCTTTACCTGGTGTTTGGCGGCTGTGGGGGATGAGGGTGAGCTGTCTGAAACTGAATCCTGACAAGATGGAGGTGATGCTGGTGTGAGGGCTGAGGGAGTAATGGCACCTGTCCTTGATCGGGTCCGTCCTCCATTGGTCCCTCAGGTTCAGAGTCTGGGTGTGGTCCTTGACTCACAGCTTCGGCTGGATGTCCAGGTGGCGGCTGTGGCTGGAGTGGCCACCATCATCCATGCTTTCATCACCTCAAGACTGGACTCCTGCAGCGTGCTTTACGTGGGGCTACCCTTGGTGACGGTTTGGAGACTGCAGCTAGTGCAGCATGCAGCAGCCCACCTCCTTACAGAGAGGAGATGGAACCAGGACAGGATCCTAAGAGGGACCCTGCGGAAGCAGAGAGTGTGACACCACAGGGAGAGGCCTGGAGTTCTCCTGAAATAGACAGGAACGAAGTAGAGACTCTTGAACACCTAGTGAGTTTACGCTACTAAGGGGCCTTAGACTGGAAAGAACTGGGGGTTATGCTGAGATGGACTCTTGGGGACTGTGGGACTTGTGGGGTGCACAGTGGGGATGCCGTTACAGATCGACAGTGGGATTTAGCACCCAAAGAGGGACTGTTCCTCCTAAATAGGGACTGTTGGCCTCTCTCATGGAGAGAGAGAGAGAGTTAGTTCCCAGGTGAAACCCAGATTGCATAGGTCCATGGTGACTGGTGAGCAGGGCGTATGGGATCACTGCAACCTTAAGGTGTGATCTGTGTCCTGGAGTGGGTAGCAAACAGTGGATTCTGACTAAGGTTGCCACATCTCCAGGTTTCACCTGGATGCTCTGAGGTTTGACCTAGAGTTTGTGGTTCAGCCAGGGGTGCCTCCAGCAACTTGGAGAAATCAAGACTTCCAGAAGTGGCAGGGGGCAGCTATGCCAGGAAGGGAGCAGGCCATATGGATGTTCCAATGTAGCTCCACCCCTATGGAGGGTCCTGATGCTCTGTACGGGGTTGGAGTTACATCTGAAAGAGGCACGACAGCTCTGTTGCCATGCTCCCTCTCCAGCATGGACCTGCTCCTTGCGGAGCATCGTGACATCACAACGTTCCACAGGGTTATGTCAGAAATGTGTCTCTGGATGAAAGCCTGGAGGAAGGGGGTAACACTATCTCTGATGCTAATCCTCAAACATTTGTTCACATGCACCATTACTCGGAGAATAAACCCCAGAACATAAAATCAGTGCTAGCTGCAATTCATTTTGTCCTTCATTCCAATGGCTTCTTTAGCAGTAGCCTGGAACACTGCAAGGAACCTCCTAACACACAGGCCTGGTTCGACCCTCACTCACACTAGCATAAATTAGAGGCGGCTGATCCTCATCTCTGTTCAAAACTCTGCTGCCAGGATCATCCACCTAGCCCATCACTTTGACCACGTGCATCCTCTCCCCACTGGCTCCCTCTTCCCGAGCATATTCTGCACAAGCTCCTCATCTTCACCTACAAAGCCCTTCACAACCTTGCTCCCCCCCCTACCTCTCTGCCCTGATCTCCCTCTGTACCCCTGTTCGAGCACTCCGCTTCTCTTCCATCCCCTCCCTCGCCCTCCACACCTCCCCTGCTCCCCCAACCGCCTTCATCCCTTCCCCTTCGCTGCCCCACATGCCTGGAACTCCCTCCCTGCCCTTCTCCACCTTGCCCCCACCCTCCACTCCTTCAAGTCCCTCCTCAAAAT
>QEPC01012438.1:1757583-1777717 GCA_003113815.1 Sphenodon punctatus
TATTTGTGTACATTTTTATATGTTTTATTTTTTTATATATTGTTCATCCTGTGCTGGAAGCCGCCCCGAGATGCCATAGGCATAAGGAGCGGCATATAAATGGAATAAAATAAAATAAAATAATAACTAAAATACTAAAAATCAAATTATTTCAGTATTGGGAAGTGTTTCTGGGCCAAGGGGTGGGGAATCTGTATTTGAGGGACAGGACTTCTCTGTGTCAGGAGTGGATCCAGCATTCCTTCCCGCCCCAACATTTGTCCCCAAGTTACACCAATGCTGAGTGGATCAAAGTGGGAGTCGATTCCACACCCCATGAGCTCTCACAATAGATTATAGCATCACTAATGGGATCTATGTGGTGCTACTTGCAGACGTCATGGGAATCGCAGCAACATAATTCCTGCTAGGGACAATGACAAGTCTTGAAGGAAATAGATGCAGAGGGGATTCATTCTGGTCATTTTACAGCCTGGGCTTAGGCATCAGGGAGGGGACTCTGCAGACATAGCCTGAACAGAATCGGCTAAGATCAGCTTAGGGGCCAGAGATGGTAGCAAGGTGAGGGGCATGTGTTATGTCAGGATCAAGCAGAGCCAAATCAGTGGGGCCAGGAACAAGGTGGGACCAAGAGATAAGGTTCAAGGCAGGATCAGGAGCAGACACAGGGTCTGGGGTCTTTCTTACAAGCCAGGTGTGCATGATGTCGTACAGACAACTTAGTTTTCCCTTGGAGCCTTTATGCCAAAGGGCAAGTCGATGAGAGGTCAAGGAGGAGGAGCCTCTGGGCGCACACTCAGATTACATGGAAAAGCCAAGGCCTCGCAGTGGGAGGGCTAGGCAGCAGGATCTGGTTAGCTATATTAGCCAGCACCAAACCCCTGTGGCCCCAGGTCTGAGCCCTGCTCTGCTGCTATATCCTCACACTGGGGTCTGCCTGTGATGAATCCTGGAGCCTGCAAGGTTTCAGTTAAAGTGCAGACTAAGTTCTTCTATAGTGACACTGGTGTAGATCTCTGGAATTAAAAGTGGAGTCACTCTGAATTTATACCATTGTCACTGAGAGCAGAATCTGGCCCAGGAAATCTATAGAATCCACAGGCGCCCCCATTCCCCCTACACTTTCCCTAAATGTTCCAAGAGCTGATGGGAGTTGGATGCTTTTTCAGTGAGTTCCTGTTAGAATTCCTTTGGGCTGCTCATCTCCTGAGTTAGTGGGGGGCAAGATAAACATTGACAGCACCGTCGACTGGGAAAGTGACCAGGGGATAAACCTGGAACATCAGAGGCGAGACTGAGGGAGGTTATAGCTCCCTGAGATGACATCAATCCAACAGAATCCACATCACCCACCGCCCCCTCAGCCCACAGTGAGTGAGCTCTCTGACCAGGACATTCCCCTTCTGATGGTATTTATTTACCCATCCCCTGCTCCAATCTCTCACAGAGATGACAAGCCCAGCTTTGGGTCCCACCATGCTGGAGACCCTCAGCTGGAGCGGTCTGCAGAATGGGGGAAGGGTTCTTGTGTCTCAGGGAGGAATGGAGAGGGACTGAGCCAAGGAAAACCACGGCCTGTAGCCCAGGCCTGGATTCAAATGTTTAGGTAAGTCAGGGCGGGGGCTGGATGGCTGCTCACCCTGTTGGGGATGTTTGTATAGTAATCAGGAGACCGGGTGACCTCAGCCTGTTTGTGTACTTTAACTCCAGAAGTCTTCCTGACTCCCCCGCCTCCAGTGGAAAGGCTCCAAGCAAGCACTGTCAGGCAGGAAGTATCTTAGAGGGTCTGCAATGATCACAGACACAGGTGAATTCCCCTGGAGCTGTGGGAAAGCCTGGACCAGCCCAGCCCTGCAGTACTCGCCTTTTGATTGCTTTGAGATATGATGGGAAACTTCCCAAATTCACTCCCTCTGCAGCATTATTATCAAAGGCGGCAGAGTATCAGGAACTGGCTCCAGGGCTGTTCTAGGGCAGCAGCTGATTCCTTAAAGCCGCAGTTGAACCTTGACTTTTGCCCAGAACTTGGCCTGGTAGACCCTCTGCTCTTGTCTGTACCATGCACCCCGGCCTCCTGATTGGCTCCCACCTGATATAAGCCCACCCACTGGAAACAGGAAATGGGTGGAACAACATTGTTTCCTCTTCCTGAGCTGAACCAGTGCTTGAGCCTGTTCTGACCCTGGACCTGACCCTGTCTGAGCCAGCTCTGTTGCTGTCCTGCCTGACCCCATTCCTCTTCTGAGCCTCTGGGGTCTGGCTGTTCCTGACCCCATTCCCAGACCTGATCCTGACTCCATTCCTCTCTTGCCGATCCTGAAGTTTGTGTCCCAGACTGTTCATTACATGGCGCAATCCCAGTGCAAAGTGAGGGGGCAGCTCCTCCCTGTAACTAGGGCTGAGACTTCCCATTCTTAAGGGAAACACTCGGGAGTGCTTGCGAGTGCCCGTTGGTAGTTTGTCAGTTTCCACTGATCCTGTGCTCCCACCATTTTTCATCATTTTCATCACATTCCAGGACTTTATCACTTTCTTTCAGGGACATTTTATTCACTTTCCAGGACTTTTCCTCACTTTTGTCACTTTCTAGGACTTTTTCGTCACTGTCTGGGACTTCTTCATTACTTTCCAGGAATTTTACAACAGTTTTACAGCAGTTTTAAAGCACTTTTGGCAATTTACAGCACTTCCCTAATGCTCAGTTGGCAAGTTTTAATCTCCACAGCCCCTGGGAGTGCACGCGGGGCACATGGGGCTTGGGACTGGCCCGTAGCAGCCCCATTCAATGTGTGAAAAATATTGGCAAATGGTGAAAACAGCGGGAAAGCTAGTAGATTTCGGTGTTGCATGAATCTTGGCGAATGCCCTGCTTTCAGAGAAGCAGCACTCTCCAAGATTTTTCATTTCAGATCTACCTGTAATCCCCCAAAGCTCTGCCCCTAACTCTCCCAAGGGGTGGCAGTTGCAGCCACCACCTGTTCAGCTTCTGGGAAACTCAGCTGGGAGCAGGATGGCTCAGAGGGCAGCCCTGTCTGAATTTCACCACACACTGCTGTGTGTTGGAATTAAAGAGGGAACTGCTTTGCACCCCAAACTCAGCACGGAGGGACAGGACTATCCCCCACAACTACATTGTCCCACCTGTGATCAAAGGTGCTATGACAATGCACTCCTTGCCAGCTGCTGTATGGGCTTGTGGGTATCCCATGCCTGGTCCCTCTTCAATAGACCAATGCTGTTTCCTCTATTGGGCGTTTCCCAGGCTACAAACAAAACATGAACTGGATTAAGGATTAGCTGACGGGTGCTTGCCCACACTGATGGAGACAGCCTGTCTTGTCTAGGATTAGGGAAGCATTCGCACTGTCTCTCACTAGCTAGAAGGGCAAACTGGGTCTTCTCTCTAGCTTAAAGCTCTGAGGAGTCTCTGTGTCATCTTTCAAAGCCACCCCTGGACTCTGCTTCTTCGTGAGCCAATCAGTGCTGCTTCTCTACCTACGTTGGTGATGTCTACTCCCCAGCCTAATCCCTCACACTTTCTCTACATGAGGATCTGTGAAGCAGCTGGTGGTAGCCCTAGCTAGGCACAGTTCAGGGATTGGTCCCATTGGAGTCAGCTGTTGCCAGCCAGCCTTCAGGTTTGTCTCTTCCTTTTTAACTCTTTCATATGCACAAGGTCCTCACTGTAATACTTCATTGGACTTGAGCCCTGGGCTCCAGGACAAAGCTATGGCCTCACCGCCACTAGGGAGCTGTCTGCACTGCAGCACCACATCAGCTGCTCTAACAATCTGTTACTCTGGTGACTGACTACAGCCTCCTGTGTGGCCATCCAATCTGCTTTTGACACTGGCTGCCTTGGATAGATAAGGAGGACAACAATAACAACAACTTGTCTGAGCAACTTGAGCCTGTCTGCTCACTGAACTCTACTCCTGTCTCTTCTGCAATTCTGCCCTTGCCTCACCTACCACCAGCCTTGAACCTTGCCTCTTGAGTCCTGCCTCAGAGTCAAGCCCCTCCTGCTGATCTCACCTCCTGGCTCCTGACCTGATTTAACCCCTTGATTATAATTTTGGATTGCCGCTGGATTAGAGCTGGGCCTCCTTCTGTTCCCTGACACTGGCTGGGATCTCATATTAGAAAAGACATATTAGGAAAGATCCTTTCTGTGTCCAGGAACAAACTGTGCTCTGATTAGACACCTAGACTGCAATGCATTAGTCTGCAGCTGATAGGGTGACCCTGATTCTTGGTTCTCATGGGTCTAATAGGACTGCTTGCCTTGGGCTTGCTCCTGCCTCCATTGCCGCTTATCCTTCCCAGTACTGACTGGAGATGGCATTCACACTCATGGTTAATAAATACTTAGTATTGATAGGCTTCTGCAGATCAGCTTTCCAACAGGGTCTGGTGTGTCTGATTTTAGTGTGGTGTGTCAGTTTTTAGCCTTTAAGTGCAGGCAGGTGATGAGTGGAAGAGGCTGTTCCTCCTCTCAGCAAGCACTCTTCAATTCCCACCTGCAATTTCTCAAGCTGTTCGTCCCGAGAAGTTGTCACTTACCTTCTGCATTCGTCCCTGCCCTGAGGGAAAGGAAAACAAGGGAGATGCTATAATAGCAAGGTGGAGGGAGAGAGAGAGCTCTTATTGCTGTGAAAGATGGGGAAGGCACCGGCACAGTGTGAGAAAATCCATACGCCAGTGAAGGCTGTCGAGGTGGATAAATGGGATGGAAATAAACCTTGCCTAAAAGACAATAAACAAAATGAAACAATGCAGGGTATTCCCCTTGGTCTGAAGCTTTATTTTATGACATACCTGACCTGCCATTGGAGAAGCCTGGGCTTCTACTCCTTAGCTGCAATCCACTTTCTATGGAGAAGTACTATTGAAGCCTGCTTTCCCCCCCCCCCAGACAGAGTATTCTGTAATGAGTTTTGTTACAAGGCAGCTTACTGTCAGGGCTTACCGCAGGCTCTGATGATGGGGGCGAGGGAACTCCTGAGTCCCAAGAGACAGGTGGCCCTGTTGCCGGGAGACCACAGCGCTGCAGTGCCCAAGTAGCCAGAAATACGCTGGTGTTCAGCCCTCCTGGGCAGAGCCCTGGTGGCGCCCGTGGGCGGGGCCACAAGGACAAGGCTACAAAAGCCCTAGCATCACTGTAGGGTCCTGCTGGTAATCTTTGGAGAGACAAAAGAGATCTATTTTGATCCCTGAGCCCCTGCTCCCCTCCCACCAGGACCCACTGTGAGTGTGTGTTCGTTCACCCTACCCCTGGGTTCCCTGGTGACATGTGCGTGTGATGTGAAGACTGCTCCGATGGGGGACAGTACCTCTCTCCCTAACCCTGTGATGATCTCAGTTGTCTCCTTGTAGGAGGAAAGCCCCCCCATAGATCCTGAGGGGCCATAGTTACCGCAGGGCGAACCAAAAGAGGGAGAGAGAGAGAGAGAGTGCTGTGGTGCCCCAGCGGACATAGGTCCGTGCCCCTGGGTGCGTGGCCTTTCTGCCCCCCAGTCATGATACTTACCCGGACCCAGCGTCCCACTCATTGGCCACTTTCCCATGGTCTCCTAAGGGGCCCAAAGTACTTTTAATTCAAGGAGGCGAGCCAATCTTGCTCCCCCTTCAGTCCCGTTCTTCTAGATGACACCACAGCTGCTGGCCTTCAGTTTCAAAGCAGCTTGTCTCCGCAGCGTCCCACAGTGCCGGGATCTGGCCAGGGTCCCTGCCACTGGCTGTGCTCAAACTCCGGTCTGGGCGAGCCTCCTGGAGCTGTTTCCAGCACTCCCTGCGGCTCCACAGCTGGCTCTGCTGCTTCTCTCAGCCAGCTTATTAATTTCAGCCAGCTGTGGTCAGTTTTAAAGCAGCTGTACTGCAGGCCACCATTGCTTCTCTCTACACTACAGCCCTCTCTCACTGGCTGCATGGTATTCGCCAGGCCCTGGCTGGGTGAGGCTCCTGCCTGTCCACCCCACAGGTGCTGGCTGCCACCCAGGACCTGTGCCCACCCCTCAGCACTTCCTTGAGTCAGCCAGCCCCTTCCCTCCGCCCTTTGCCCTAGGTGACCTCTCCCTCCTCACCGGCTCTGATCTTTTTAAAGGGGCCTGCTCACCACGCTGCCCGCTCTGGTCATAAAGGGGCCGCTCCCAAAGTCCCTGTGGCAAGTTTCTATGTGGTTTTCTATTCTGAATGCAGCTGCAGGTCCATCACCAGCTCCTTTCCTCAGGGGTCTAGCAGCATTTTAGAAACACTTCATTTCAGAGCCGGGTGGCTCACAAAAAGTCAAACACATTTGTGAATGAACCACTCTGATTTGACGTGTTGCTCTTGGTGGTCTCGGGCTGTTCGTTGGGAGGATTCCGATGGCTCAAAGTATCTGGGCCATGATCCAGCTCTGCTGATTACATTCCACTTCCCAAGACATTCTTGTGCAATTTCCCCTGGATATGGCATTTTTATTTGCTTTTTGTCCCTAAGCCTACTGCGCAGCAGCATTGCTAGTGCTGGTAAATGTTCTACCAAGAAGAGGCAGGGAGGAAGATGTAATCAAGAGATCAGTCATGCTGTCTGTCAGGGATGGAGAAGCCTAGTCCCAATTCCCCATCCATAGCTTGTGTGCAACATAGAATCATTGAGGGTCATCTAGTCCAACCCCCTGCTTGGATGCAGGGTGACTACAGCTATAACATCCCCAGAAGATGCCTGTCTAGCCTCTTTTTGAAATCCTCCAGTGATGGAGCGCTGACAATCTCCCTGGGCAGTGTGTTCTCTTGCTGCATGGCTCTTACTGTTGTGTTGCATATAAACCCCTCGGATCTGGCTTGAGGCCCCACTCAAGAACCTGCTGCTACATGGAAAGAGGTCAGTGCTGCTATATATAGTGTGAGCACCACCGACCCCGTCCCCGTCCCCTCCTGGTAGTCTTCACTGGTGGAGCCACCCACATGGTGCATGGGCAGTGCAGACTGTGCCCCCCTACAGGAGAGACTGCCAGTGTGGGGAGAGGGGTGACACTATTGAAATGCAGCATGGGCATAGCCATCCCTTTCCTTCCAGGATGGCTCTCTCCTTACGGTCAGCAGCTGTTGTTGCCCATGGGCCAGCTAAGGTTGGTGAACCCTTGTCTAGAGGGATGTCAGGGGTGGCTATGAGAGAAGACTGCCTGCACAGAACAGAATGCCTTGCAGCTCAGCAAGCTGCTACTCCCCCAGCCACCCAGCCTAGAGATGCTAGAGAAGCTCAAAACCTCTGGGGAGGTGGCTGCAGAATCTAGCCAGCTCCTGCAGCTATTTTAATTTGAAGGAGGAAGAATTCATAGCTTGAGGCTGATTGCTTTTTATTTCCCCACAATTCTCCCTTCTGCTTCCAACCTTCCCACTGCTTGGTGATTTTTCCTTTTTCTGGACCAGCTGCAGAACACGAGCTCTCTAAATCCCCACTCCCAATAAAGGACATCTGCATCCTCTGTCATAGTAGAACGTTGTGAAGCACAGAGCCCAAATGATCCAACTCTGAGGTGCCCTGCTTTGTACACATGGCTCCCGGGAAGGTCCCAAGTGTAGCCATGGTGCTCCATGAGCCTCCTAGCAACATCACAGGTGATGCCAGCTAGCCATTCCCATTCCCAGGTAAACAGAACTACTTACCTAATCATGATGATGCCATTGGGTCTAAGGGTCCATAATGCCGACACATAATTCCCAGATGCTCCTACAAAACCCAAAGAATTAATTAATAATTAAAACATCTGATTTCCTTGTTAAAGTTGGGTTAACTGTGAGGGTCAAAAGAAAGGTGATTGTAATGGTTTGCTGAGAAGAGGGTGGATGATCTAATGTGAGCTGGGGCAGTAAGACAGTTCACACAAGAGTAAGCCCAGGATAGGAAACTGACTTGTGGCTCTTTTCCTCCCCCAGTATAATTTGGGCCTCAACTTTTATGCTGAAGGCCCTGGGTAAAGCGACCTCAGTGGGGCTTAGATTTCACAAAGGATCATAAATCCTCCAAGCAGGGGAAAGGAAATGCAGAAGGAAACGAGTATATGCAAATCAATCAATAGAGGGAGACCAGTTCAGTCGAGTATAAATTGTTAAAAGTGGAAAAAGCTGTTGTTCTGTTATTTCATGTCTTCATTCTGGTCTGCACTAGTGCACCAAGTGCAGAGCTAGTGGGCCGAGTGCACAGGTGGGTGGAGCATGTGGCTATATAAGGGAAGGAGCTGGCCACTGCCTCTCGCTTGTGTCCCTGGTTAGCTAACTGGAGCTGGGACTGAAGAGCTCCATTGTACTTTCTCTGACTCAGCTCTTATGCTACAGGATCTTCTCAGCACTTCTTATGCTTTCTCTGACTCAGCACTTCATATGTTATGCTGCAGGATCTTCCCTCCAAGCTCAGTCTCAGCTCAGGCTGAACTCAGAGTGACGATCCTGTAGCATAAGAACATAAGTGGTGCCATACTGGGTCAGACCAATGGTCCATCGAGCCCAGCATCCTGTCTCCGACAGTGGCCAATCTCGGCTGCTTGGAAGAAGTACTCAACAGGTCACAATGGGGGCGATCCAGTCCCTGTTGTTCATTCCCAGCTCCTGACAAACCGACCTAATAGCTGCTAATGGACCTGTCCTCCAGAAACGTATCCAGTCCTTTCTTAAACCCAGCTATAATACTGGCCTTGACCACAGCTTCCGGCAACAAATGCCACAACTTCATTGCGCAGAGTGAAAAAATACCTTTTACATTTTTTTTTATTTTTAATTTTTAAATCTGCTACTAAATCTGTTAGTTTCATGGAGTGTCCCCTAGTTCTAGTACTGTTTGAGAGTGTAAATAACGGTTCCCTATTAACTTGTTCTACACCACTCCTGATTTTATACACTTCTGTCGTATGCCCTTTCAGTCGTCTCTTCTCCAAACTGAAGACCCCTAACCTAGCCAGCCTTTCTTCATAGGGGAGCCACTCCATACCCCTCACCATTTTAATTGCCCTTCTCTGTACCTTTTCTATTTCTACTATAGCTTTTTTGAGATGGGGCGACCAGAACTGCACACAATATTCAAGGTGTGGTTGCACCATAGATTTATATAGTGACATTATGGTATTTTCAGTTTTATTCTCTATCCCCTTACGAGTAATGCCTAACGTTCTTTTTTGACGGCTACCGCACACTTAGCTTAGGATTTCAATGTATTGTCCACAGTGACTCCCAAGGTCCTTTTCCAGTACCTCCTAATTTAGAACCCAGCATTGTGTACATATAGTTATTTTTATTTTTCCCTACGTGCATCACTTTGCAGTTGTCCACATTAAATTTCATCTGCTATTTAGATGCCCAGGCACCCAGTTTCACAAGATCCTTGTGCAATTCTTCACAGTCTGCTTGTGTTTTAACTACCTTGAATAACTTAGTGTTGTCTGCAAATTGGATCACCTCACTCCTTACTCCCCTTTACAGATCATCAATGAATACATTAAACAACACTGACCCCAATACAGATCCCTGGGGCACTCTGCTATATACCCCTCTCCATTGTGAAAACTGACCATTTAGTCCTCCTCTTTTCTTCCTATCCTTTAACCAGTTACCAGTCCACAATAGGACACTGCCTCCTATCCCATGACTTTTTAATTTCCTCAAGAATCTCTCATGAGGCACCTTATCAAATGCTTTCTGAAATTATTTGTGACCCCAAAGGTCACACTGGTAATTTGCTAGGGTTCCCAAAGCTGTAGGTAATTTCCATGTTTAAATAAAGATTTAGTGCCTGTCACTGGGTTATTATTATTATTTATTTTATTATAAACATTTATATAGCGCCAGCCATGTGCCTGGCGCTGTACAGAACATAGAAATAGACTCGGTCCCTGCCTGTGGCTTACAATCTAAAAGACAAGGAGGGGGAGACAGGGCGAGGCGACAGTGGGAGAGACAGGGGAGAAGATAAACAAATGTTCAGGCAGATTCGAAGTCTCAGGTGCATGTGCTTGGCTTGGTTACAATCAGGTTGGTTGCAGCAGTCTCGGTTGAAACTTGTATCTTCCTTGATCATCAAATAAAAATTGCTGGTGGGCCAAGTGCATGAACAGTCAGAAATGGTTCTTGAGCAGCTGCATTAGAGGGGGCAGTTCTCCCTGGCCATGCAGGGTTTGTAGGGCTCCACATGGGCCATGTGCTTCTGGGAGCTGATGCCTGTTTGAAAATTTGCAGGAAGACCCACATTTTGTTTCCACTTCTTTGGCTATTAATTTTGGGGCCACCTGCTCCTGTGGGAGATATGCAGCAACACATCAGTTCTGGATCCAGGCGAGGGACACAAAAATCACCTGGACGAGAGTCTTGTCCTTTATCACCAGAATCTCAAATCCTTGGAGGGAGGGAATGCAGTGACCAGCTGAGAGCTCCCCCTGCTAGGCCTGTGCTTGAACCGACTCAGCCTGTGTTTATTTTTTCCTCTAATAAAAACCTAATAAAGGAGAAAATGAAAAAATAATTTCCAGGAATTTGGCTGCGTCTGCCCAGTTTCCTTTGTCCACTCTGCAGTGGGGGAGGGGGGTGCATTAGGTCACCACAGCCTGTCCTATTCCGCCCCCAGAGAAAAGAAATGCCCCTCACGGCATGACTCCTGCTGAGACTCAAGGGGGTTCATCAGTAATTTGTTTACACAGGGAGTTCTTCAGTCGTACATGTTTCAACACCCTTCCTCCAGTCTCTGACTGGGAGAGGAGGCAGGGGGGCTGAATCAATAATACTAAGCTCCCATCAGGTTTAATGCTTTGCATGCACTAAAGGGCCAAGCTGAGACTCCACAAACTCATGGGACTGCCAGGGTCTTCCCTGCAGCTCCAAGTGAGGGGCTGCAGCTGTGCTTCCTGGATTCTTGGCACTGCTCAGCTACAAGAGTATCACTCACCGATAGGATTGCCAGATAGGTATTTTTTTCCAGGCCGCTTATGAAAAATACATGTTGCAGGGCCTGCATCAGCACCAATGCAGGCCCTGCAACATGTATTTTTCATAAGCGGCCTGGAAAAATATACCTCTCTGGGAACCCTAGTCACGGACAAGCCCTAGAGAGTATAAAGGGCTCTGCAGACTGTTCCTGAAGTGTGTCCTTGGAAAGAATTTGTTGGAACCATGGTCACCTACTGAGCTCCCCTGTTTCGTTTTTACTTAACTGCAATTCCTTCTTTTTCTTTCTGCCACTTTGCACCAAGATTTGGCTAGAAAGCAATGGGAAGCCAATGATATTTTATTTGTATTTATTTATACAATCATTTTAATCCCTGCCTCTGGCAGCTCGGGGCGGCTCACAATAAAAAGATAAAAGCATAGAATCACAATACATAACTATATAAAAGACTATATAAAAATCAATATATCAAGTCAAAGTTAAAAGGCCTCTGAAACCACAAAAACATCCCAAACCCAGCCCCCCTCCCTGGCTCACTGAAAGCCTGACGGAATAGCCAGGTCTTTCAATGGTGCCTGAAGGAGGGAAGAGCCAGGAAGAGGCAGACCCCTACCACCAGGGAGTACCACAGCCGCAGTGCTGCCACCGAGAATACCCTTTCCAACGGCGCCCCCTGCCGCAAACAGGAGACTTCAGGAAGGGCGTTCCTGGCCAACTGCAGAGGCCAAACCAGAACCCCGGGGGTGAGGTGGTCCTGCAGACAGGCGAAGCCCACGCCGTTTAGGACTTTATAGGTAAGAACCAACGCCTTGAATTGGACCGGGAAGACCATAGGCAGCCAGTACAGCGAGAGAAGCACGGGTGTTATATGCTCACGGCGAGCCGTCCCCATAAGGAGGCGGGTCACCATGTGATATGCATGCCTTCTGGCAGGGGTGGCTTCAGGCATTTGGCTGCCCTAGGTCAACTGCCAGGAGCGCTTCCTGCCTCCAGTGCGTCGATGTGGGTGGGGGATGAAACACTAGGGCTAAAGCACTCCTCCCCCCCCCCCCCAACGTAAGTGCCAGAAGCAGGGAGGGATCTGGATTCCCAGCTCAATAGCTGATGAGCAGCAATCCCTTCTTCAGGTGTAGAATGATCCAGGCTCCAGCCTTCCCTTCCTAGCACTGAAATTGACTAGAAACAGACCAGAATGGCTTTGGCTTCTAGTCAGTTTCACTATTCCGTTTCCCACCTGTTGACACAGAATGGCTGCTGGCTGGAGGGCAAGGGTGGAGCAGGTTCCTTGGGTGGTACTTCTGCCTAATCGTAATGCTGGGACTGCCTCCTGGAGCGCTCTCTCCTAGCTCTAGATTGCAATGGGGCCTGTGCCGCAGCTGCCTGGCACTGACCCGGATTGTCATAGAATCGTAGAACTGTCAGGATGGAAGGGGCCTCAGGCAGGCTGCCCCCTGCCCTTAAAGGGACCGATTAGACCTAAACCATCCCTGACAGACGTTTAGAAAGCTTCAGGTGCTGGGGACTCCATAACCACCCCTGGTAACTTGTTTTATTGCCTGTCCTTGTGGTTAGAAAATTCTTCCTGCTATGTAACCTAGAGTTTTTCTTTTCAGTCTAAGCCCACTCTTCTTGTCTGAGTCTGTGACCACATGCTCTATCCATCCCCCCTCACCACCCTCTGTTAGCATTCTCTGCTCCAGGCTAAACATGCTCATATCCTTCATCCTTTCCCCATAGGTCCTGCATTCCTACAGGAGTAGCTAGCTACCATAGGGTACATTATCGTTTCAGTGTTAATTACTGAGCCTGGAATGAACACTCAGTCAATCAGTGCAGGACAAGCAGTACTTGCCATTCTAATGAGAATATGATGTTAGTATTTTACACCTAGGCAGCGTGTGGAATGAGGTTTGTTGCACCTTGCTACAAGGGGTTTCAAGTAGAGCTGAAACAGGTACTAGATTACCCACGGGTAATACCTGCATCTTTGGGTACTGCATCGAATACTCAACAGGTTTCCTGGTACTGATCGGGTATCCAGAAACCCCCAAAATTGCGTACTTGCAGTACTGATTTTTTGATTTACTGATTCCCAGTTAGTATACCAATCGGCATATCAAGTTGAAAAACTGAAAAATCAGCATGAAATTATTTTTAAAAAGTGACCAGGTGTAGTTTCTGGGACAGGAAAGCTAATTTTCTGAGATGGAAAACCCATAAATAAGTATTTTAAGAAAAATTGGGGGGGGGGGAATAAAAAAAGTGGAACCAGAAGAAATTTTCTGGGACCAGAAGTTGCCAAAAATTTGTCGGAACTTGATGGAAACCTGATAAATGGATGTCAGGAGTTGCTTATACTGACGAAAATGTTGAAAAATCGGTACCAGAAGTCAACATTCCGGAATTGGAAGTTGACATTTCATGACATTGGGTACCTGATTGCATCATAGGCAGGTACTGAATGATATCTGATTATTACTGGGTCGATTCAGATACTAGAAATTTGACAGGTTACCTGTTTTTGCAGGTATCCTCTGTCAACTCTAATCTCATGATCTTTTCTTTCCGCTTTTTCTTTCAAGAGAGGCTGCAAACTGGCCTGTTTGCATCCAAGCACAATACCAGCTCAGCATTTCTTTATTACCTTTCCTTTTCAAAGCAATTTGTAAACATGAGCTAATTAATAGCTCTGATTCACAGTCCCCTCTGGAGTGAACTATCTGCACCTGAAAAACCAATGGGCTACCTCCCAGAATTGGGGGCTGGGGGTGGGGGGCAGCAATGCTATGCAAGCCACAGCAATGCGCACAGCAAGGAGCCTGCATGTGAATCCATGGCACTGGCTTGCAGGGCAACCATAAAGGAGGATGGAGTGGGAGAGGAAGCCAGTGACTGAGGGGACTGGTTGCTCTGTCTCTCAAGTGCAACTGGAGGTCTTGGGTGTGATGAGTCTGGTGGGACCTCAAGCTGAGTCTGTCATCCCCCCCACAGCCTCATTAACGGCACTTCAGCAGGACCCCCCTCCCCCGGGTGCAGTAGGGCTAAAAGGATAATGAGGTTACAGAAGAGGTCGCCAGCAGGGCACTAGGAGAATAAAGCCCTCAGTGTAAGCTGGCTCTACTGCTCGCTGCATAAGCAGTTTAGCTTTGAACCCAGATTTTATTTGCCCGAGGTGCTGTTTCCTTCTGCAGCAAAGGAAAGGAGATGGCGTTGGCGCCCAGTCTCCCAGCATGCCACAGAGGCAAATCAAAGAAAAGAGACCCATTTGGCTTCCCTAAACCCAGCAGGGAACAGAATGAGGGGGCAGAGGCTGCGGCAGAGCTGCCCAGTGTACCTGAGCCCTGGGCCAAGGCAGGGGGTAGGTGCAGGGAACCTTTCCCCTGCTACAGGCCACTTTGAAAGTTAGTCCAAGCTCTGCAGGCTGGAAAGGAGCTGGGAGTGAGGGTGAGTCTGGTGGGACCTCAAGCTCAGGATGGGGAAAGGTGAGGCGTGTCCCCTGTCCCTGCTCCCGAGTGCTAGGGGATAAGGAGTGGATTTAAGGAACAGCCACGGGCCTGTTTTGGCCCATGGGACGCAGGTTCCCCCCACCCCTGCAGTATAGGGTGCTGCAGGGAGTGGGGCAGAGCTATGGATCCCAGCAGGGACCAGAGAAGTTTCTCCCCGCTTTGAGGCTAAGGTGGCACTGGGGAAAAGAACATTTCCTTTTTAGGGGTTGCTGGATCAGCTGTGCTTTTGTAACAGATCAAGAGACTCCTGAAAACTGCTGCAATGACCCCCACCCCCCTGCCCAACATGGAATCCCCAAGACATCACAGCCATGCTCCTTCATGCTTCCCCAAAGCTGCTCATCTGCCTGCCAAAGCCCCACACTGAAATGTTTCTAAAGTTTTCCTACAGTTTCTAAAGAGAGCCCCAGCCCTGGACTCTCCTGCAGGGTGACTCCAGCAGACAGCCTCTTGCCTCAGGGGAATACCCTATGGGGCCATGAGGCTGCCTCACGCTGGCTGGCACAACCTCAGAGCCTCTCTAGGGAGCCCACCTGTCTCGTCCTCACAGAGTATTGGCACATGCTGGACTTAGCATGATGACAGGAGAATCCTCTCATCGTGGTCTTCCCAGACTGCTCTTGTATCGACGCTGTCTCTATGGGAATATCATCGGGGCCAATACTGATACTTGGGAACTTGGTCTCTCCTGCAGCCAGGGGAGGAGACGGCCCATGCCAGTGGACAGATCACAGGAGACCTCACTTGCCCTCTTGGGATGTTATTCCCTCTCTTTATGCCTCCGCTTCCCCTGTACAGAGCCGAGAGATGTATGATGCTGCTGACCCAGCTTCCTAAAGTGCCCGGTGATCTCTCGCCGTAGCTGAGAAGGGCTCAGTGTCATTGTGCGGCTATGAGAGGGAACCCTCCAGCTCATCCCCTGGGTAGGAATCAGATGCTTCCCCCTTTCTTTCCAGGCTGCTGGAGTCTCCTCCTCCCCGAGCTACTTGTTGTTGAGCTGGGCTGGGGGATTCTCTGCAGGGCAGCGGCTTTGAAGCTCTTGCTACCCTCCTCACAGCTGCTTTCCCATCTTCTGCACGCACTCGGCTCTCCCCCAATGCGGAAACTCCTTTGAAGGAGACAAACCCCCTTTGTACTGGCCTTGTTGTCATTGGGAGGGTTGGTTTTTTTGTTTCCTTAAGAGCCGAAAACCGCCCGACGTAAATCTCTTGGAGCAGCCCATCCTGTGTTATTTATGCTCTCAGTGGGGCCCTTTATGCTCTTTTATCCTGCCTCTTTAATACAAACCAGAGATTTTTTTTTTGATTTTTTTTTTGCTTAAAGAGTCTGCTGTGTTCCCTCTCCCTCCTGCTCCCCTTTTCCTTGGGAGTTAAGATAAGGGAAAGATTTATACCAGTGAGGAAGGAGGTGGTGAGCAGGGGGTTAAGAGAGAGCCACTTTTGGGGGTTCTTTGAAGATAAATTTAACTGCATCTTATCTCTGCTCCGTGCACTCAGGAGAATGTTAACACCGAGGCCAGGGGAGGAGCCGGAGCTGGCTGAGAAAGTGGGGACTGTTTTTAATCTTTCCCCTGTTCCATTTTGTGTTCATTAAACATTTATCATGTTTGATAAATGATGGCCAGGTAAATAACTCTCCACTTTGCTATTGTCCGAGTTCTGCGGGGCTCCCCGCTCATCAGCTGGAGTGTTCGAAGCCTGTTGGCAGATAAAAGTAGGCTAGGCCCGCTGGGCAATTGCCCTCGACAGTTAATGGGGTGGTATCGGAGAAGCTCTAAACGCTCCTAGGATGCTCTTTTATTTCACATCTCATCCATTAGAGGGAGGCAGGCGGAAAGCTGTGGGGTGGGAGGTGTGTGGATGACTCTCAAAGGCTTTGTGGGGCACTAATCTTACACACACACACTATCCTCTGACAGGCATCTCACGGCTCTCCGGGCCGGGCAGTTGGGGGCTAATGATGATGGGGCAGTTGAGGGCTTGTTAATGAACCACATGTTCACAATGGACTACAACAAAGCTCACCACAGCTTGGCGCCAGAGGCTGTTAATGGGTTTGGAATCTGGGGTGAAGCGGGAAATATTGAGGGAGGCCTAACATTTGCTTTTCCATTGGCCCTTCTTGTGGAAGCCTGATCCAAAGGTATGGGCTGCAACTGGGCCACAACCACAAATGCCTCCCTGCAAGACCCCCAAGGAGGAGCACTAGAGCATGTGTACAACACACAAGCATGCAGTTAAGGAAGAGAAATGTCCCCGGTTACACAGAACAATCACGCTGGTAGCTGCTCCATCATAGTGCTCCAGTTTTGGTAGGCTAGGTGGGACCATTTAAATGTCCCACATCTGCATTTGGGCACCATGATGGGTCCCTGGGTGGTATGGTAGCTGGCCCCTCCTCTGACAAGGCTGAATGGCACAGATGTTGCCCCCCCCCCCACTCCTCCACTGCCAGTGAATCTGTATGTATGTCTCTCTGTATGAATGAGCTATTTTTTGTTTGCCTTAAACACCCCCCACCCACCCCCAATCTAGCCTCACAGTTCAGCAATGGGCTATTTTCAATGTGTACAATTTATAGAAAGTATGTTCATTTTTATGTTAACTTATCAGGGGCACAGCTAGGTTGGAGTGGGCCCAAGTGCAGAAGACTGAACTGCCCCCATTGGTTCTTTATTGCAGAACATGGCCCACCTAGACTGTAAACAAGAAAAATGCATACTGACCTACTGCAGTGGATTGGGGGCTACTACAGCAGCTCTCAAATACTAAAGATCCCCCACAACAGCTCCCCCAAACCCCTTCCCCTTCTTACCAGCAGAGATGAATAGAAGTAACAGGCCAGGTGGCTGCATAGCCTGATGTAGCAGCAGCACAAAGGTGGTGACGTAGCCTCTGGGCGGGCGGCATTAACACCAGCAGCAGAGGGGACAGGTGGGCAGGGAGGTGAGGTGGTGCAGCCCAGATCTCCAGAGACACCAGCAGCAGAGGAGGCAGGTGGGTAGGGAGGTGAGGTGGTGCAGCCCAGACCTCCAGAGACACCAGCAGCAGAGGAGGCAGGTGGGCAGGGAGGTGAGGTGGTGCAGCCCAGACCTCCAGAGACACCAGCAGCAGAGGAGGCAGGTGGGTAGGGAGGTGAGGTGGTGCAGCCCAGACCTCCAGAGACACCAGCAGCAGAGGAGGCAGGTGGGTAGGGAGGTGAGGTGGTGCAGCCCAGACCCCCAGAGACACCAGCAGCAGAGGAGGCAGGTGGGTAGGGAGGTGAGGTGGTGCAGCCCAGACCCCCAGAGACACCAGCAGAAGAGGGGACAGGTGGGCAGGGAGGTGAGGTGGTGCAGCCCAGACCCCCAGAGACACCAGCAGAAGAGGCATGGGAGAGTCAACTGGAGGCAAGGCATGGCTCAGCAGGGACAGCTTGATAGTTTTGGCAGTCCTAGACAAAATAGGAAAATGGATCCCTGGATTCCCCTCCCCCTCTTGCCTCAGCACCCTTCAAGCAGACAGAGGAGGATGTGTTCCTAGTTCCCTACAATCAGCAGTCCAGCAGGGAAGCAGCAGCGCTCCCTAGGGCATGCCCCAACAGTGAATTTAAGAGGGCAGTAAAATGATCCAGGTGCTCTCCCTTCCTCATGCTGGGGGTTCTGTAGTGGGCAGGGCAGACAGCATGCCTGGTTTATATTGCTGCTCTCTTAAAATTGCTGCCCAAGGTGTCAATCTACCATGCCTACTAGTAAAGCCAGCCCTGCCCTTGCCATTTTATTAATAGAGCTGCTAGTCTGGTAGAACCAAGGGCACTGCTTAGGGGGTGGCACCAGCAGATGCTAAGATGCCAGCCTCAGTAACACCCTCTCGCTACAGACAATGCAGTGCAGGAATGTAAGAAAGGAGGAAGGATACCCCTAACCCTGCCGATGAGGAGAGAAAGTTAGGAAATGGTGCAGTGAGAATGGGGGTGAGGGTGGGAGAGGAGGATGAAGGTGGTTGTCATTTCATGTATTTCATGCTTTTTGTGCCCCTGCCCCTTTCTCACAGTTTGTCACATTACTACAGACCCCCCCCAATGTCACACAAATCACACCCCTTCCCATGCACACATTTTAATACCACTAATGTAGAACCCCATTTATTATAAGTAAAGAATATATTTTTAATTTCCAAACATAGAAATGTTGTTGAAAAATGGGTCAGAAGCAATGACTGTGACATTATATTATGGCACTTGCCGCTTGTCACAAATGGTCACAAGGCCCTTCCTACCACTCAAGGTGGGGGAAGGGTTTGCAGCGGGAAGAGGAGTAAAGAGGAAAGGCAGCTTGGCACAGTGCAGCCCTTCCAAGGTCAAGAGCCCCAGGTCAAGGTGGGGGGTGTGGCTTGCAGGTGGGGCACTCACCTGGCCAGTCAGGACTGGGGGTGTCCCACCTGTTGTCACAGGCCTGGGATCCGCATGACTGGACCCCCTGCTGGGTCTAGTCCACCATTGCCACGTGGCTGTCCCGGATGCAGAGATAACCCCCACCTTACTGGAGTGGAGAAGAGCACAGGCCAAGAGGAGCAGCCAAAGGAGCAACAGCAGCAGCAGCAGCAGCAGCGAAGGGAAGCAGCCTCTCCAGCACTGGTTCATTGCTATGCAGGCCAGTGGGAAGAGTGAGGAGGCTGGGCACAGGAAAGGGGAGGATGAATCCTCAGCTGGGACAATCTCAGCTGATACTGAGGCTCCTGAGCTCAGCAGCATGTGGTCGAGACCGTTCCTGGCCGTGACGGAGACCATCAGCTCATCCATGGCCACCATTAGCCAGGTGACCCCTCTAGTCCAGAGTCTCTTCAGGAGGCCGGATGAAATTCTTCAGGGGCAGGATTGTGGCCCTCAGGGCAAGAAGCTGGTGGCTGGGGCAGTTGCCCTGGTGTGGCAGCTGAAGGCAGGGCTGAAGGTGTGCTTCAATGAGCTCCGGAAGCAGGCAGAATACATATTGGCAATCATGCTGGACCCCAGGGTCAAGGGCAGTGTGGCACGTCAGACACCACTCTATGGCCACTGGAAGAATGGCCTGGTGGAGAGGGTCCGGCAGGCAGAGAGGGCTCTGGAGAGTGCACGGCAGCAGCAGCAGGACAACCCTGGGGATGGTGGGAGTGGGAGCAGCCATCCCTTTCAGCTGGCGGGGTCTATCCCTGCCCCCAGCCCTAGCACTAGCAGCACCAACAGCAGGCTGAGCAGCAGCAGCACCCCTATTGCTTCTGGATGACGTGGATGGACAGCGCTCCATGCCTGGAACGTCGGCCCCAGAACCCTGACGGTGGGTCCTGGGGCTGGAGTGTCTGGCTGTTTCTTGATTCAGTGGAATGACAGCTCCCTGTGAGCAGAATGATGGCCCCAGAACCCTGAGGGTGGGTCCTGGGACAGGAGTGGCAGCTTCTGGATGTGGTGGAATGACAGTCCTCCCTGCCTGGAACGTAGGCCCCAGAACCCTGAGGGTGGGTCCTGGGGCTGGAGTGGCTGTTTCTTGATGCAGTGGAATAACAGCTCCCTGTGAGCAGGATGATGGCCCCAGAACCCTGACGGTGGGTCCTGAGGCTGGAGTGTCTGGCTGCTTCTTGATGCGATGGAATGACAGCTCCCGTAAGCAGAATGATGGTCCCAGAACCCTGAGGGCGGGTCCTGGGACTAGAGTGGCAGCTTCTGGATGAAGTGGAATGACAGCCCTCCCTGCCTGGAACGTAGGC